>CAKXYY010000010.1:347564-517625 GCA_935541525.1 Dujonia railenensis | reverse complement strand
GGCGGCCTCGCGGCGGCGCGCGCGCGCCGCGGGGCGCCGCCCCCCCCCCCGCAGAAGAGAGGGTTTCTACTTGCAGAGGAGTGGACTCGGCCTTGCTTTGGTGTCCGCTAGCTGGTCTGGTATACGTATATGCTTTTATTGTATCGTGAACGTCCTATTTACAAACTATGAACATGAAAAATGAGATGGCTCTGGCCCCCGTGCCCCGTGCCCTGCCTGTCTCGCTTTGTGTCTCTATCAACCCTCTAGTAACCTCTTCTTTTCGCATCCCTCACCTGGCTCATCAACTCTTTGAACCCAGCAGAGAAATTACGCCTCCACCATTGTCTATGCTTTTGCTTTTGAAGCTTGGCCTTCCCTATGAAACGGGCCTGCTCTGTTTTTAAGAATCTGACCTTATTGGTACGGACCAATGTGGCTAATCCACCTACAATATTTCCTACGTTTTGGCCCATGCGCACGTCTAAAGTACGGCCAGCGAGTGGACCAAACATGCGAACGTTTTTGGCTACATCTCTTGGGTGTGGAGCAGGTTGCTGCAATAAGTAGTTGGAGCTTCTGGCACGAAAATCTGAAGATGTGAATTTCGAAGACCCTGGGGTGGAAGGGGATGAAGATGATGCATTGCCATTGTTGGTCTTGAGAGTGTCTTCAAATGATAAAAGTAAGTGGTCTACATCGGAAATTACGCTTTTGTCCTTCGAGTCTTTATTTGTTTTAGTTGCCTTGTTGGCACTGGTGGTCTTGATCGCCTGAGAAAGCTGCACCAAAGTGGAATTTTGGCGTGCGGATATGAACCTGAACATGGGAGACGAATTCAACGATCTGAGCATCTTTCTTGTATCGCGTGTGTGGTGTGTAAGATGTGTGTTTCACCTGCTGGTTGTACACCTGTAGAATCGAACCGCTTGAAAAAAATTTCATCACCAGTATCGAGTTGCGTCGGTGCACGACCCGAGTGAAATTACATGCGATAGAGTTGTAGATCCTGCATGTAGACAAGTGTCATACCGGTAAGGAGAAGGAGCAGAAGCAGCAAGATAGTTTAGGCATTGGCTTTAGAACGCTCTATAGCTAGACGTACGTAGACAATTGCACCCAATGGCTCGCATACGCTCCAAGATACTCTATGTAGAAAAGCATGTGTCCATATATACGATTCCTGCGGAAGAATTGCAAGCGAACGAGCTGGGAGATCTAGGTCTCGATCTTGACAGAGTAAGCCAAGGAGAACGAGATCGCGACTTTGGGGCTTCTTCTTCTGCACCAGTACAGATTTGGTATGGATCTTTGAAGGTTGTACAGGAGGAATTGGATGAAGATGATGAAGAATATAGAGATGTAGATGTAGACAGTATAAATAAAGACGAAACCGTAGCTGGCACGAATCCAAGAAAGCCCTTCCACACAATTAAATTGAAATTGGTGTTCTTTAACAAAATCGCAGATGAGTTTGTTCCCTGGGCTGAAGTTTGGTACAACCCATTGGACAAGCCTTTGGATTATTTCTCCATTGCAAAGAACGGTGAGGAGACAATCCTGTTGATCCTGGACACCTGCCAAAAATTTAAAGTCATAGCTCAATTCCCTGGCACGGGCTACCACCCCATCGAGGGTTCCCCTGAGGGGAGTGAGAAGGATGAAATAACTCAAGTTGCATTGGAATTGAGATTTTCCGAGGTTGATCAAGGCTTGTCATTTCTTGAAGCCTTGGATAAGTACCACGTAAATTACTCCAGCGTGGTGGACTCGTATCTCTATGAGCTGCAATTGGCAGGAAAGACTGCAAGTTTAACCTTGGATAGCAGTGATCTAGAAGAGGAGCAAGAGGAAGACGACTTTGGGGACTTCGTAGCAGCATAGTATTGGTTATAAGCATTTATTGAGGGAACATTTATAAAGAAAATAAAGCAAAAAAATTATAAAAAAAAAAAAAAAAAGTTTTGTAGAGTTCATTTGTATGAAAGGTGTGACAGAGTGTGTCGTTTGACGTTAACGCCCTTCTCTTCCGAGGTGTAAATGTAGGTGTCGGTGTTGGTTTCAGTGATATTGTTTTGTTTCTTTTATTAGTATACTTGTATTTATTGGCACCATGCGTGGGTATCTGTTTTTATATTAGTTCACTGATGTTTTATAGGTACCATGCTTGGGTTTTTGCTCTATTTATTTGCCTTGTTTTTTGTAGTACATTTTTTGAATCAATGGATGGTGTTCTTTAAGCTCCTTATTCTTATTCTTACTGTACTCAATGTATGCCATATCCTCACCACCAGCTAACCCAGCCAATGATCCTGAGGTTCTGCTGGCAACGCTGCCTCCGTTAGCAGCCTCCAATTTCTGTCTTCTCTCCTTCGAAATAAAGTTTGTATCGATATCGTCCCCAATTTCCACTCCGGCAGCATCTTCATTCTTCAATAGCACCTGCTGTAACAATTCCCTTCTCTCTCTTGCAGATGAGTATGCCAAGTTGGGCAATTGTTCCATTCCACTTAGATGCGTAATTACTTTGAATGCATAACCTTGATCCACCAAAAATGCTTGTCTTTTGGTCGAGTAATACATTTCTTGGGTATCCTTTGATACCAACGAATAGAAGAAGGCGTTGAACCCTTCATCATTTCTTCTCTTGGCTCTTAAGATTCTTCCCAATCTCTGTGCTTCTTGTCTTCTGGAACCGTAATGCGACGATATTTGAATTAAACAAGTAGCTTCGGGAAGATCGATCGAGGTGTCTCCAACCTTGGAAAGGAAAATTGTATTAATGGCATCATTATGCTGGAAATTCTGTAAAATTTTCATCCTTTCCAGCTGTGGAGTGGATCCATAAATGAAAGGTTTTCCTAATTTCAAGGCGTATTCTTGCAATGCGTAGACATTGTCACTGAAAACAATGATCTTATCACCTCTCATTTCGTGATAATGAATCAAGAACTGACATGCTTGGAATTTAGTTGGGTTCATAATATACAACAACATTCTCTTTCTTGCCGATTCTCTAAGATATTCTTGATAGAATTCTGAGGTCATGGGGCACCATACCTCTGCACATTGAACATTTGCAATATGGCCCTTTTGTGCCAATTCCATCCAATTAGCTTCGTACAATTTTGGGCCAATGAGGAAATTCAAATCATCAATCTTGTCATCCTCACGGACCAACGTAGCAGTGAGACCCAATTTAGCGTGTGCAGCGATAGTAGTAACCACTCTTCTAAACATGGCAGCCGGAACCACATGGACTTCATCCAATATAATGAGCCCCCATTCTCTAGAAGTTAAGAAATCCATAACTTTTTGAGAATCATGCGATCTGTTTCTTGTGTTGGCAACCATGGAATATGTAGAAACAACTAACCCAGAGTCTCCGCTGAACATTTGCTTATTTTCAGATGTGAAAACTGCAACATCTTCGGGTTGAATCGTACACCACTGCAAGAATTGTTGTTTCCATTGCTCCACGGACACAGAACTCGTACATAGCACAATAATCGATTTACTGATTGTGCAAGCTGCAGTGATACCAACCAAAGTCTTCCCAGCACCACATGGCAAAACAATAATTCCTGATCTTGCTCTACCGTTACCAAACATTTTACTAAGAGATTTCTCTTGATATGGTCTAATTTGAGTGGATGGCTTCAAGAAGATTTCTAGGGGAGGGTTCTGATCATCGTTACGAAAATCATATTCCTCAAGTACGGGATAGTCGATCTCTTGACATCTCTTCTTAACGATTTCCACTGATTCGGTGGCAATTTCGAACGAGTGAACCTTATCAAAGTCCTCGTCTTCCTCGTAGTCTTCATCGACTTTCTTTTGTCCAACGATGTCTGCAAAAATGTCCTCTACTCCCTTATCCTTGTCAATACCGTTTTTATTATTGGCGTCTGGCTTTTTCGTTCCAGGAATCTGTAAATCACCTAATGTCGGAGCAGCCGATTGGACCAAACCATTACTGTTTACCACATTTTCACTGGATTGAATTCTCAAGGGCCCGATTACAGGATCCTGCAACAACATCTGTAAGATAGCAGCTTGCGACAGCTCTACGAAGTACTTGTTCTGCTTCAACACCAATTTGATCTTACCATAGGACATGGTGGCCATCTTGATGAATTCAATGATAGCCGGAGCTACAGGCATCTTGGAGAATCTTTCCAACACCGAAATTATATCGTTGGTCTGTAAACCAATAGATGCCGCAGCATAAAGAGAATAAGTGGAAATTCTGTACTCATGTATATGGGAAGGTCTTGAAACTGGTTCTGCAATGTTGATAAGGAAATCTTGAGCTTGCTCTGCCCAAGGTGAAAATGATTCCAAGACAAGAATGATCTTATTGTTTGTAAGAGAAACCCAAATTGGACGGGTAAAATGGTCAGGTTTCAACTTCAAGTATGAAAAATCTGCAATCCCGAATAGCTTGGATACAGCGTCGGGGATATAGTCAGCTGGTAGTTCGTGGTTGACCTTGATCAATTCATCGTCCGAGTACTCGATATCATCGAGTCCTTCCTTGATCGCATCTACATTTTCCTGAATCTTTCTTCTCTTGGCGTTGTCGGCATTCAGTACTGAAGAGGACGCGGTAGCGCCGGGAGTAATACTTGCGGGCTTCTTCTTTTGGGGTCTGCTACCATATGAGTAATCGTCATCTGCATTCTTCTTGCCCTTGGGCTTGGCTCTAGACTTGGACTTTCTTGCTCCATCATCATCGCTACTACTATATGCATCGTCAGAATAGTTTCCTTGTTCTAGCTCTGCATAGTTGATACCACCCTGTCTTCTTGACATGATTACTGATGTAATTAGTGGATAAAGAACGAAAGACAATGATCCCTTAGTAATCGCTAGTGATATTTGAATTTGAGGATCATATGGTCGTGTGTCTGATTGTTTATATGCAGGCGTACTCTTTTAGGTGGAGAGGGAAGAGGGAAGAAGATTACGTTAGAAGGAGAACGAAGTTCGATTTGGTAGGAGTTGGTGGGGAGTTCCACTGAGCTCAAACTATTGGCGATCTTTCCTGTATCTTTCACGCTGTGGCACCGTGATGTTGCGCAGCGTTTCAGAGCCTCATCTCTCTCTCTCTCTCTGTCTCTGTCTTAAGACCGTTTCAGTTTTAGTTTTGTGCTCGGAATTTTTTAATGGCTGCAAATTTTTGTTACACATCTGCTTACTGGCAGGTTACACACTCGGCCACACGCTGGCTAGCTCTCTCTAGCCCTCTGTGTTCGCACTTTCCACTCCTTCCTGTTCCTCTCACACGCGCACACGCAATCTCTCCGTCTCTCCGTCTCTCTCTACTCCTCCTTTCTCCTCCCTGTACAGTCTCCCTACTCCCTCTCTCTACTCCCTCCTGCTACACCCTCTCCCTACACCCTCTCCCTACACCCTCTCCCTACACCCTCTCCCTACACCCTCTCCCTACGCCCTCTCCCTACACCCTCTCCCTACGCCCTCTCCCTACACCCTCTCCCTACACCCCAGCACTGCCTCCTCCTATTCACTCTGCCTTCTCCTCCCAGTTCTTCTCAGCTCACTCCTTTCACATCTACTCGCAACTCGCTCTCCCCACGTCAATCTCTGGTCTACCCTCCTCCTACACTCAAACCTTTCTATTACTTAATTTTACATTAAAACACCTAATTAATTACAAACTTTATAAATATAATATAAATATATATTCAGCGACTTGATAAGTCGCCCAAATCATGACATTAAAGGAAAGATAAGCACGCTGTTATAACATATTACTTTTCTTCAATGTATTCATGTTGCTTTACTTTCCCGCCCTTTCATTACATTCCTAATCCTTGAACTTGTAGGATCCTGAATGCATGGTGATGGACCCTCCTTTATAGGAACCCCTTTTCATCTTGTTCTTGTTTTTGGTAAAATCCTTTCCTCTAACCTGAAGGAGCTTGTCGTTGGCCATTTCACCCCAAGTTCCGGCAGCGCCCTTATAGGTGTTATCCAATAATGCTTGGTTTTCAAATGAGATCTTGGATCTATCAATTCTAGAGAAGTGGATTCTCTGGCCAGGCTGTAACTCTTCTAAGGAAGCTGGGATGTGGTCTTCTGGAATTGGTGTAGGGGTCATTGACTCTGTGCTTGACGAGGAACTATCTTTTTCCTTCTTTTGCTTCTTGGATGAGTTAGATGATTCATCGTCTGAGTGGGATCTCTTGGAGGGTTTAGATTCAGAATCTGAGTCGGAGCCGGAGTCTGAGTCTGAAGAATCAGAATCCGATGATGAGTCTGATGATGAAGATGAGTCTGAGGAAGACGATGATGAAGAAGAGTCGGAGTCGGAGTCGGAGTCGGAAGAGTCAGACGACGATGATGAAGAAGATGACGATGACGATGACGATGACGATGAAGAGGATGATGAGCTCGAACTATCTGAGTCTGAGTTTGAGTCTGAGTCTGAATCTGAGTCGGAAGCGGAATCTGAATCTGAATCTGAGCTGTCGGAATCTGAGCTGTCGGAATCAGAACTATCAGAACTAGAGCTCTCTGAGTCAGAGCTGTCTGAGCTAGAGCTGTCTGAATCAGAACTGTCTGAGCTAGAGCTATCTGAATTGGAACTGTCTGAGCTAGAGCTATCTGAGTCGCTATCGCTGTCACTCTCATCAGTTGCTTCCTTTTTTGCATCTTCCATCTTCACATCCTCTTTCTCTTCCTTGATGACTATCAATTCCTCCAATTTCGCATCGCTCTTTAAAACGGCTATATCATTCTTTGCGATGGTCTTGGTTAAAGCTGAAGAAACTTTGGAAAATTGAGGATCTCTTTCCAAATAATTCAATATTAATCCTAAAACTACTTCTCTAGACGACATTCTGGGAATTGGATCAGTATCGATGGGTGCAGTTAGGGTTGTACTAGGGTAAAGAAGAGTATGAAAAATTCCAAAACTGCAGCGATGCTCTGGATAAAAAAGATGTGAAAAAAAAAAAAAAAAAAAAAAAGAAAAAAAAAAAAGAAATGCCATAGTACGGCATATAAGCGTCAATATGCTGCTGCTACTACTAGCGTGATAGGGACCCTACACCACTAGCTTGCTAAGGGAGTACTGATACAACAGCCGGTTTCATCTCAATTTATGATCCTATATTCACTATACTGTGAAATAAATATACTTTACCAGTCTACTTCATTGCGCTACGCTTGCCATACACCATACGTTTTTACCTATAATTTGATAGACGTCCTCTTCTCAAAATGCTCTCTCAAAATAGCTTGTCTCCTAACTCTTTCAGCTTGTTGTGTATCTAACACTTGCTCTTTAGGGCGCAACTCTTCAATTTTGGAGCCATCTTCTTTAGCTCTTTCCTCAATAATTTCTTGTATTATTTTAATTATTAAATCGGGGTCCTCTCCATTCACTATGTGGTTCCCCTTGCAGTCTATTTGGCGAATTACATGTTTGAGTTGCTCCACGAAGAAAGACTTTGCATCGGGCAATGTATTATCTTCTGAGCTTAAAATGTAGTATACTGGAATATCAACTTTCTTATAGAGCTTCATCCCGATGGGTACGGAAACTGATGCAGAGCAATACGTTATAAGTTGGTCCTTCACTGTAGTCTTCGTATACACATGCGTAGTGTCCCCTCTAGCCTCTAGACATTCGCCTTCTTCGTATATGTCATCATCCAATAAATATTTTAAAACCATTGGATGGAACTTCCTGTAGAACGATCTCTTCTTGAAGAATGCATCAGAGACTTCGAATCGGTTATCATAATTTACAATCTCAAACTTGTCTCTCATGAACCCCCTATTTGCCCAATCCTTAAACATTGCCGCACTGACTTGATGCATACCCTCTACTTCTGGGTAATACATGATTAGATTCAAGGGAACCACCGCATGGAAAATTCCTGGATTTAGGTATTGAGTCATCAATGAAATGAATCCACCCATCGAGTGACCCACGAGAAGATTAATATTTTTGAAGCCTACATTCCTGAACGCTCCATCTTCAAATTTAATCATTTCAACTACATCCCTAGCACCATCTATCCAATCGAACATCTCTTCACCGAGGTTCTCTTGGTTTAAAGCGGCGGAGTCTGCATGATTAACCATATCTGGTGTCAATACATTTCCAATTCCAATTCCTGAAGAGTTAGACTCGGAATTGTATAGGCGATACAAGTTTTCGATGTGATATTTCCAGATACCTTTGTTCATCCCAGTCCCATGGATGAATACAAGATTAATCAAAATTTTCTTATCTTGAATTGTTTCATAATTGGGGGTATATTTTCTGTAGCAGAGCTTCAACTTTGCGTCGAAAATAGTTGAACCTACTTGCCTTGGGTACGCGGCAGGGATCACGAGTTTATTTGAGGTGTACATGTTGAACCAAGTTGAGCGTTCATAAGTGAGAAAATAATTTAATTGATTAAAGAGATGCTCTTTAATAGAGAAATAAGAAAATGTGGGGTAGGAAAGAAAATTCGAGTAGCTCCGAAAAATTTCAAAATCCTCGGTCTGGTTTGGTGCCGATATGAAGAGAAAGGATACGAACAAAAAAATGTACTAGACTTAGTAGGAAAGAGATCGAGGGATTTACTAAAACCTGGGCCCCCTGGAAAATAGACACATGCGATGTATTTGTAGGAAATTGGGGGACCGGCCATGCCGGCAAGAGCGTAGCGATCGGGAGCACATGATCAAGAGCACAATAGCAGGATAGGTAAGGAGCCAGGAGTGGGCCAGGCAACTACTGAAATAGTTTTTATATAAGTAAGTTGCTTGCCAATAGAGCGTAGTAAATACTATGTTTTAGCTAGCCAAAATCCATATAGAGCTGAAAAATATGGCTAATTACACCATCTCGGTTAAAGGTGGAGAGTTAATTCGCGACGGCTTCTGCCCGTTGCGGGATGAGACAATAGGACTATAAGCACCTAGTGATCTAACCGTCCACGGGAAATTTGCTTTCTCGAGGATAACAGAGCTCTCAGAACCAATGACAGGGCTCGAGACACTCACTGGATGAAGAATTGAGAGGAAGAATTTAATCAAACTGTTTCAGTAGTCGGTACCTTTCACATCATTGGTCATTTAGCTTGTGGCTGATCTCAACGAAGGAAATATATTTTTTCAGCGCCTTGTTCCCTTGCCTCTTCCATATTGATCAGTACTGGCATGAGCATTATGCAGTGAACATGATCATCATGCAGTGGACATAAGGTATAAGCAATTCGATACCATCTTCTCTCTTCAACTATTGTGCCTTAATTGAAGCTTAACTAAACTTACTTTATTGTTAAGATGCACTACCCATCTCCATTCTTGATTTATCAGTGCCCCACTAGCCTAACATTCTCTTTAACAACATCTTTTGCCTACTGTCAATATTGTTCATAATTGTTCGTTCAGCGCGCACTTCGGCGCACAATCGCGCATACCTCTCCTTCCTCCCCTCCTATCCCCCTGAAATAAAAGACAAAACGCTGCAGCACACCACTGCGATGGTTGCACCTAATTATAGGCTCTTGTGTGCCTTGTTGCTACAACCGTTTACAGTAGGTGGAAAAGGGCTATAATTAGGCTAAGAATCGTTTTCTGTCTCCGCAATATGTAGACAATAAGTGTAGGTGGCTGGTGAAAAATAAGGTATCCATTCTGACAAAAATTGTATTATCCTGTTTTAGACTTGTGACAAAGAAACTTTTGTCAGAATTCCCTCACCAAGGTCGATAAAACAAAACAATAATTGTTTGTTTACAATTCCCTTTCACAACCCGTCGGCCAAGTATAGTTTCACAAACGGAAACCAGCTTCGACATCCTTGTAGATCATTTCTTCTTTGCCGATTTTCTCTATATATCTTCGTCCGCTTGTTCTTCTTGTCTGCTTGCCCACCTGTGTCATCCCAACCAGCTGTGAGTGATCTATTCTCGTAAATTAGCATTTCAAAATAAACATAAATAATAAAAAAAAAAAAAAGAAAAGGAAGAAAAAGAAAAGGAAGAAAAACGAAAATAAAGAAGGCAAGGAAAAAAGACAGAGAGCAAAAATAAAATTAGTATCCCTCTTTACAACTACATACTTATAGACAAATCCCTCTACGGTACAGGGTTATAGACCACACACACTAGTATATGTATATGTGTATATAGAGAAGCACCGTGTAATTGATTAATAGTGGAAACCCGTAAAAAATAAAAAAAAAAAAGAACGGACAATAGAACTAGAGAGTAGGTCACACAAAAGTAAGAATCATCACAAGAAGTAACACACTCACAAGGAGGCACCGGAACTTACAGCATATTCTTCAAGAACATACCCGGAACTGGCTCAAAAGGTTTACACACCCACATACACACACACACACTACGCATACGCTGCGCACACACTCACTGCCAAAGTCACAGTCACACACTAGCCACCCTCACTGAAACCATTATTGATGAGCGGTAAACCTACAACTCCAGTGCAGTCCCCTAAAATCCCTAAGGTTGTCAAGATGGATACACCTTCAACACCACCATCGACCAGAAGACTGAAACGTCACAGCACAACCTACCTCAAGACGCCTGAACAGGTAGATATAATACCCTTCTCACCCTCGAAGAAGAGGTCCAGCTCGGTATACAAGTCTCCAGATTATAAATTTCATAACGTCCAGTCACCATATTATGCATCCAGCTTATTGAAAACTCCAAGACATTCTCAATATGACGATGAAGAAGGCGAAGGTATAAGCAAGTCACAGAAAACTCCTCAGTTCTTTTCCCCTGGTAAAAGACTCTTCGCTGAGGACAATAGTCAGCAAAGAGAGGAATTGTCCGAGATTAGTTTGCAATTGAAAAATAAGTTAAGCAGTGCCTTGGGCAAGTTGCAGCAATCACAGCAGCAGAACAAACTGCTAAGTAGCAGCAAGGTAATCAGTGATATGTCACCTGTACCACAGATGCAAATTCAAAGAGCCAACCTTAATTTGCAGACCCTCCAACAATCTCCTTTACAATATTCACCACCAAGGGTGTCACCACCAAGAGTACAAACTGATGGTGGTAGACAGCTTTTCCCTCAAACCCCTATCCAACACCAAGAACGGGCCACGCAATTATCGAATTCGCCAAGTTTCGAGAGGATAAATATTCCTTCGCCAGATGAAGAGACTAGTGCACACAATGCGCTTATGGCAGCTTTGAGTCGACAACAAAAAAGAAGATCAAGATCATCCTTTCTGAATAGCTCTCCTGGTAAAGCAGTATCAGCATTACGGAGAAATTCAGCCACGGGACCTGTAGTTCCTCCAAATGCAACCGGAAATGTAGATGGCGGATCCAGGCTTCCTCCAATCAATATGGCGCTAAACACGGAAGTCAATGAGCGTGGAAAGGATAATGAGCAAGATGCTGTATTGTCATTAATGTCACTTTCATCGCCGCAAGCCGTAAAGTTTACCCATAGCCGGTCACATAGTAATATCACGAATGGCAGTGGCTCCCCAGTAAGTTCTAGGGCCTCATCTGTTGCGATTGCTAGTCCAAGTGTGCAGCAATCTGGAGTGCAATTGCCGCCAATCAGCGGCTTAATGTCACAGTATACAAGGCAGCTGCTGAAGATCGAAGACAATGATGAAACAGACGTTGAAGAGAACGACGAAGATGAAACGGATAATGATGACGATAATGATGACTAATTAGCAAGACAGGAGCTTGAAATATTTAGGAACAAAATAAGAACGAAAGTATTAGAAGGAGATCATGTAGGGGTGCCTGTGTAAGGTGTAAGGTTCAGTGTGCAAAATAGAAAATGTACAATTAAGAGACTATGCGAGGGAGAGAAAGAACTGAGTGTAGAAAGATGTTAGCTCATGAAGAATTGGTTTTGGCTTGGGCCCAGAAAGAGTTGGGGGTATGTTCGGACTCAGCAAGATCAGAGCTGAGCGAAATATCATAGCGTAAACATATTAGTCTAAACTGACCAAATGCGACATAACCTGCGGTTTTTGCAAATTGCGCAGAAAATAGACAATGCTACAGAGCAGAGAGAAAAGCGTACATGGGCCTGGACTTGACAACCAGCACTTGACAGAGCAAAACCTAGCCCTTGTAGACTCTTTCCTATCCACCTCCATGTACCTTTTTCCAATAGGAACCAATACATATCAGGCTGACCAGCAGCGTTCTACGAGCTTCGACGATATATCACTGTCCCAAAGCCTTCCAATGAGGTTGCAGCATTACTAATGAGGAAAAAATGAGCTAAGCTGCAAGGTACAAGCACGCTTTCAAAAGAAGCACGAATGACCAGGGTAAGACTACCGTTAGGGGCCCAAATTTCAGAGGTTCGACTCCATATTCATATTCATACCCTTGCACAGCCAAGAATCATGATGGAGTGGCATATTGACAGCAACCGTTGGCTGTAGCGACTGTTTGCTTAGTGTTCATAATCTGCTCTTTCTTTTCCAAGCTTTGTTAGCGATCCCGGTTTCGGTGTACGATTTTCTTTCTTTCTTTTTTTTTTTCTTTTTTTTTTCTTCGCTTTTTTCTTCTCTTTTTTCTTCTTATCCCCTTTTGTGTAACTTCCGAAAGCAGTTACAGTTTCCATTACTAATGAGATGGATCTGATAAGTTATGGCGTTATTTTTTTCAGGCCTTATTAGCATATATATACCCAAGAAGATCATTTCTAGTGTGGTAGAAAGGCATATAAGAGACGTCTATTACACTCGCAGACATTTTACGCTTGTATTTCGCACTCAAAATCTACTAAGAAAGAGACCTGGTGTGCACTTAATTTACCTGGCTACTCCTTTCACTTTCATTTACCATGTCTATTCTTTTATTACTTCACCCTACCGTCGTTGCTAACGAAGATCAGACTGATCTCGTGCTTACCACCAAGCAACAGCTTGCACAGCAATACCCCAATGACCACATAGTTCAGCAGATTATGGATAGAGTGGCGAACAAGAAGGTTGCCTTAGATGACGGTAGCTTCAACAGAGTGGTATACTTGAATCCAAACCAAGATAAGAGCATCCCCGTAGCGACATTACCAGTTTTATCTGACTTGTTAGTTGCTGGAGGCTCTATTGAAGGAGATTTACCATCAGATCAAGATCTAGATGTCATTATGAATGGGTTGTTGATTGACGATGGTGTGTGGATCAAGCCAAAGTATGAAGCAGTACAATTAAAGAAGAAACCTGTTGCTTCTACCTTGAATGCCTCGAGTGGCGCCTCAAAAAGTGGTTTAGTGGGCAAGAAGTTGCCAATGTTCAAGAAGTTAAACAAGCCTCTGACAAAGATTGTAGCGGCACCGGCACCTGCCCTTACTGACTCCAACACCAATTCCGAAGGTGAGGAAGAAAACAGCATGAAGAGGAAGCTTCAAGAGACGAAGCTTAGTTACTTTTCCGATGACGACGACGATGATGGGATGGATGACGATGAAGATGAAAATGACGATGACAGGGTTGTTGAAGACGAATTAATTAAAGAGAGTGACAAGTTCCAATTGTCCACATCTCTTATAACGCCCAGATCTTGCGACATAACCAAGAAGAAGAGAAGAAAGGCCTGTAAAGATTGCACCTGTGGATTGAAAGAGTTAGAGGAAGAAGAGCTCAACAAGCAATCCACACTCCAAGATTCCATTTTGGGCAAGATGGCCCAACTGGCTACATTGGAAGCAATGAAGATTGAAGAGAGGTTGAAGAATATAATTAAATTTGAAGAGAAGGATATGGCCGAGATTGATTTCACCATCGAAGGAAAGACCGGTGGATGTGGCTCATGTGCTTTGGGTGATGCTTTCAGATGCGATGGATGTCCATACTTGGGTTTACCACCTTTCAAGCCAGGTGAAGCTATTACTATTGATAGTTTCGGTGAAGATATTTAAGTGGAATCAATGGAAACACTTCTAAGTGCTAGACTTCTCAGAGATTTCTACTTCCAAAGCTTAAGAAATGCAACTTAGCCATTCATTTACAGACAGAGCCTTTGTATTGTTGACGCATTTGCAAAAGGTGTATTACTTTGCTCGCTTTCTTCGATGTTGGCTACTGGGGTGCTCAGTTTTGATTTCAGTATGGAGCATTCCTATTAGCTTACGATAATTTATATCCTGAGATGCTGCTCAGGTACACAGATTTTTTTTTAGCGAAAAGCAGCTTGAAAGCTAGAGTTTGTAGCCTAAAGAATGCTGAATAAGCGAGTTAAAAGTTAATCTTAAAGACGAAAGGCTGAGAGCGATACGAAACTTCTCAGGCGTTTGAATTAGTTTCGACTTGGAACAACTTTATTCCAGTTCAGACCATCAATAGACTTGCAAGTTTAAATTACCGAACTGCAGCATAAGTACGAAGAATATGCAGCAGAAGTCGGGTAGATTTGGATTTGAAACAACGCCCACTTCTGCATTCACTCCATTTCTTATTGTTGCTGACTTTATCCGAGAGATGACGCCTCGACTTGGTTGGTCCAGAAGCTTATACACGATGCGAACACACGTTTATAGTTCTTATTTTTTGCTGATCGAGAAATAACAATAGAAGTAGAGCTCTTACAAATTTGTAGATTATAAGTTGCAACTTTTGTCTCTTATGTAACTGGTCGCCCTTCTACGTTATAGAAGCGGAACACATGCAAGAAGCTATTGTTCTTCCAAATTGGTCTCATTTTTAATATCCCGCTTGGCAAATTGCATGGAAATGCTCGTCGAGATTCCCGAACAGAAAGAACAATCACGGTGACTAGAGTTTCAATTCCTATTTTAAGTTGTCCCCATTGGAACTACACTCATTTACACTTCCTCATTGGGCTGCAATTGGAATGCAAGTGAAAAAAAATAATTACTTAGAAAGAATATGCAAAGGACAATGTCTAATGCAATAGAGTTACTCCGGGCGAAGGTTAAATCGAGGCAAGCAGCCACATCTTTATTGACTACAATAAGACGACTATATTAATTAGATGAGTATCGTGGCCCGAGGCTAGCATTATACTGAGCAGCATAAAGGTGAGTGACGAGCAGATTGGCTTTGTGTTGAAAAGATTATTATTTTTGTCACAGTATCATTCCATCACGTAACCCGAAACGTAAAAAAATATTGACACAGCATTGACGATTTTGAAGACCGTGCTTAAAAATTTGTGTGATGACTTCATACACGGTTCGTGATGCGTGGGGCCAGGAATTACGCTACATTCTCCAACTTGTTGCACTAAGGTTTACTGTATAGCCTATGCATGTAATTTATACTCGAACCCCTCCTTTAGCTGCTTCTTATGTATATCTAGGTCTTGCATTAATCCACATCAGCATAAGTCGATTAAGCTCCTAAAACCTTAAATAGATACAGTAATTATCCGCTGTAACCATCGTTGATGAATTAGGTATCAGTAACAAGAAATACAAGTTAAAAATAGAAAAGTCAAAAAGTACAAATTAAGAAATATGAAACTTGACCAATTTAGAATTACGCGACCGTTACACGTTAGCTGATTCAGCTCTGCTTGATTGCGTAAAAAAGAGGCAGTCTCAGCGAAAAGGATTGCTTCCGAATAAGCCCTTTCAATGTAGTTTGGTTCGTGAAGTATATGGTACGCCTTTCATGTTCAATTCCCTGAGTTTGATTATAATCTTTGACTGTCAGCCTAGTCACTGCCCCTTGTTTCCCGCGTAAATGTGCAGAAGCGAGCCACCACCCAGCTATTGTCAGTAGCAATAGGAAGATCTCTTACAATTGCCATGGAATATTTGCAAAAAATTAAGCCGAAAAAAGTGCATGTGTTCTAGGTAAGACATTCCGAATTTAGAAGAAATAGAGACGATCTGGAGAATATTTAGGTTATAACAATAAGGGGCAAAATTTAGCAATAGGCTATAACGCAAGATTCAAGTTAATTGATGATTCGTAAAGCAACTACTGTGGATAAGAAATTCTTCCTTTGGATAATGTCTATCAATATTGAGAGTATGCAAAAGAAATAAGGTACAGCCACTTCTTTTCTATTCTGTTCCTTTATTTTTTATTTTATTTTTTTATTCCTTCAAGTTGCTCTGCTGTGGTAACCTTGCTCATCCATTCGCATTTCGTCACCTCCTACTCTTCTCGCTTCTGAGGATGTCTAACTGTACCTGAACCCCTCCCCCCCTGCCCCAAGATGGAAAGATACGTCCAGTGGTGAACTGCCTCGTTCTGCGATTTTCCCCAGAGTCCGCTACGGTGCACAAAACCAGTTGGCTAATCTTTCGTTCCTGAAGTATCAGCACGAAATTCTCAGGCACATCAAACGCTTGACACCAAGAATGTGTCTTTGCATGGATACACTATACATTAAAACCTTGTTTTTCTATTATACTTTCTGATCCAAGATTTAAATGATGAGGTGAAGCAAATTAAGAACATTTGAACTCAAAGAGAAAAGTCTAAACAGGAAAAGTTTTTCTTAGGTTCAGGCTAATCCCTAATAGAAAATAGAATGAAACTCAGTGACATACAGTGCATAATGTAAATTCCGTTCTTCGCTGACAAAAATTTGATAGCTCGGCCCTTCATCACGCATTTGCATAAAGCACACTAGGTACACTAGATCCTCAAGTTGGACACAATGCAATTATTAAAAACATTGACCAGGGTTCTTACTGGTGTACATATTTTGATAACTTTGAGATTATTTTTTGAGCTAGCATTTTTTTTTTCCACTTTCTGAATTTCGGGCATAATGCAGATCTCACATGCTTAAAAAATGTTAAGATTTACAATTATGCAGCGTATTATGCAGCCGGAGCGAGCAACAATTTCAACTGACTTTCTAAAAGGGGACGAATTTATTTTATTTTTTGCGTTTGGCGCGGAATACTTCCCTCTAGCCATAGTTTGTTAATCCGCACTACTGTGCGACCCAATACATGGCCGACATGAACTCAAAGCACTACTAGTGGAATAACTGTGAATGGTGACAAGCTCGAGTGCTCCTTAATGGGCCAGGGTGTTTGTTAAGGTTATGTTCCATTTGAAAGCGCTGTGAACACCCTTCGTCGAAACTTGTAAATTTACAGTTCGTTTCTTACGACAGTTACCTACAAACTTCCCTCCGATCTCTTACACTCTTACATCTCTACAATTTCACTTTGCATTTCTTAACATCATCCAGTGGTGTTTATTACAGTGACAAATTAGAAAAACTTAAACCTCTATGAACATTGGCTTCCTCTGACAAATTATTTACATCATGATCTCTTTACTATATTTGATAATTGGTCATCTCCATTCCAGATGTGTAGTATCTTTGATCATAGCCTGTAATGGTGTTAAATTGAGGGTTATTATTAAAATCGTTAACGGTATTAGGAGCAGATAATGGCAGGAGCTTTTGGTCAATTGCTTGAGATTGGTTTTGCTGTTGCTGTTGAGACTGTTGCATCATGTTCGATTCTCCAAATGCCATCTGGAAATTCTGTTGGAAGGGAACGTACTGAACATACTGTTGTGGCAATGGAGGTGGAGCAATCAGGGAAATAGATCCGCTGTTGCTAGTGGTCATTTGCAGTTGTTGCAGTTGCGGCATCTGTTGTAACTGCAGTTGCAGTTGTGGTTGCTGCTGCGGCTGTTGAGGTGGTTGTACCTGCTGTTGTATTGTTTGTTGCAGCTGAATTTGATTCATTTGGTTCATTTGGTTCATTTGACTCAATTGGTTCATCTGGTTAATTTGCTGCTGCTGCTGAAGTTGTTGCTGCTGGACTTGCAGCAGTTGAACTTGTTGTTGTAATTGTAAATATTGCTGATACTGATCTTGCTGCAACTGCATCATTTGTTGATTATGAAGTTGTGCTTGTTGTTGACGTAAAGACTTCTGTCTGCAAGCTTCACAATCTTTGCTCTTCCCATTTCTTCTAGGGGTGTATCTGTAATTTGGATACTTCTTTGCATGGGTTGTCTTCTCCTCCTCAGCCAAGTTATTCCAGTAATCCTTCTGCTCCACAGAAAGATTTCTCCATCTTCTACCCAACTCCCTCAGGACTTCAGGGTTTGTGCGGATCACAGTACCCTCATCAAGTACGGACTGATGGTACTTCTGGCGGAATAGAATAAAGGCATTTCTCGGTCTAGGGATTCTATTTGCGTTACTTTTGCAAGTACACTTCTCTGCACCTCCGTGTACGTTAACATTATGCGCGCCGGAAACAGCGTACCCAGATGACTGACCTGAAAATGATGATGCGGGTGTGGTACTTGCAGTCAGTGGGTGCAGTCCACCGTTGGAAAAAATGTCAGACTGGAAAGGGACAACCCCTGCAACAGATCCAGAGCCAACTGCCGTGGACAAGTTGACAACGCCCATTTGTGAAGGCAGAATAGGATGTGATGATTGTGGCATGATTTGTGATAACGAAGGAAGGGTATGATGTTTATGATCTTCAGGATAGTAAATGGCGGTAGTCATTATCTCCCACTAATATATAATTCAACTATGATAAGTTTCTTTTTTCCTATTTTTTTTTTTTTAATTAATGTTTATGCATATTAAAGACCAACCGCCTCTTTTAATTATTTTTTGTTTTACTTTGTATTTTTACCTTAAAAAAAAAAAAAAAAAATCTAAAAAAAAAACACACTTTAAAATAATGTAACCCACAAAAAATAAATAAGTTGAAAAAAAAAGTATAAAAACTCTTAGTTAAAAGTTATATTTATTATTATTATTGATGACGTCCTTCTGGATTTCTGGATTTAAATACCTTTTTAATATTGAAAGGGATTTGACTTCTGTAGTTTTACTTTGTAGATAAAAAATTTGATTCTCCAATACCTTCTCAAATCGAAGGACTTGTTCCCACATTTATATTAAATTGACATTTTGGGTGCCTAGATCCGAGCTCACTGAAATTAAAATGCGTCCAATATGTATCCTCGGAAGTCAACCTTACAGTTACATGTACTAGTTCTAGGTATATTTTTTATTATATTTCCATCATCGTATACGCAGAACAATAAAAATGTTCAGGTACGGTTGTGGGCTCTTGCATATACAATATCCTATACATGCATGATGCAGAAACTGTGCATGCATAAAATAAGGTAATTAAATTGTTTTTTTCCTTTCCTCCCAATGTTACTGACGTATTCAGACTAATGTGACCGTTACTAGAATGAAAAATAAAAAAAAAAACTCCACGCATAATCAATTTCATGCAAATTTCATGCAGAATTTCATATTTAATTTGTGTATTTGATTTTTTTTTTCCTTTTCTTTATTATCAATTCTTCTCTTGTTCCTTAATCGTCAAAAGACAAGAAAGGAAATAAAAAAACGTCTGAAAGGACAAAGGGATAATTGGTTGATCAAAACAGGAAATATCAAAAAACTACCAGCTTCGTCTTTGGTCAACTGGAAGAAGCACTGTATTAATTCTACATACCTTTAATTTCGGGGTCTAAAAAGCACGCTGTGCAAAGTTTTTGAAACAAGTTGCGATCCAGGTCGCACTGGCTACGACCCCATAAGTAGGTCAAGAAAAATTATTTATCATCTACGTAATCAAAAAAAAAAAGAAAAAACTTCTTTAAAAACAGTGACTTCGTTGGGTAAGAATTAGCGCCCTTATGCACAGGTGTTTGCTATATGATTGCCGGCCAAATTTGGACAAAATTTGGCTATGAATTTACAATGACGTAGGAAGCAAGTCTTGTCTTACTTAACTGGCAGCGATCGAAAGAGCATCTTTCATTGTCTCCTTGATATTAGAGCGCGTTCTATTATGACAACTAAATTCCATCTTACTAGTGAAAGTTTAAATAGTGATGCAGGATGAGTAAAATAGGGCAAAAGGAAAGAAAAAAAAAAAGAAAAAAAAAAAAATACTTGTCCCTCAGACGGCGGGTTAACCATCCCACAAATAATGTGCAGCAGTTCTAAAATGTCTGATAAGAAGTGGAAATGGCGGGGATTGTTACTGTACATTTTTTAAGATTATTGCCTTTACACCTTCTTAGTCAAACTTGCCCCTTTGCTTCTCTTTCTACGAAATCCTACTTTCCCTATATAATTTTGTCTTAATTATCTCCTTAAGGCTGTGAGCTTAAGTTACATACAACAATCGAACAGATTATTCGTTCCTGAATCTCCCTTTTGTGCATTAAAGAGACGCAAGCGCAAACGCACCCGCAAATGCAAGTTGCCATTTGGCATGAGAGATCAAAGGCAAATATGCAGGACAAGGGTTTTATTTTTTGAATTCGAGCGTATTCTGTGTTGTCAGGCTTTGGACAATAATAGTGAAAATTTAAATACCACGAGTTCGTAACCAAACCGAAAGTAAGTTGAAATAGGAAACCGTCTTTACCTATTTCTTTGTTTGCTCAGTGCTTGGTGTCTGTGGGTATGCATATATATTTGCGAGAATCGTTGTAGTTACTATTCAACTAATGGCACAGATATAGGGAATAGTGCGCTGTATCAGGTGTGTGACTATAATTTGAAATTATTCTCTTTGAATCGCCTAAATGCTCCCCTCAGTGAATTCTTGGTTTTTGAGTAGTTAAGCCATGCGACCTTAATTATCACACCGATTTTCATTTTATTTTAGATTTGTCCTGTACAGTCGGCTCGGCCAAACTTGTGCATGAGGTCCCAGCATAAGTGGCTGTGCTCGCAGCATGTTAGCATTTTAACCCTAATCAAAAATTATTTTTTTTTTCGATTTATTTTTTTGACCTTTATTTAGTTTGCATATACCTTAAATGTCATGGTTGCACATCCATTTTGATGAAGAGTTTCTCTGCTACAATGAACCTGACTCAAAGCGAATACAGCTGGAATTCCAACTGAACAAAGGGCATGAAGCGACGAAGTGCCCGTTGTCAGGTTTATCTTTGTCCTAAATTAAGAAAAATAAATTAAACCACAGATGTAGAAGTTTATTTCATTTCAACAATACACGATGATATTATTCATGCAAACAGTAGGATAAACACGCATCAGCTTCATCAAGTAATGTGAACCTTGTATTTTTCTTCTCTTAACTACGAGAGTGAGAGGCTCTACAGAATATTACTTTACTCCATTACCTTTATTAGAAATTCTGCTGCACGGTAGCCTATATCCGAATACTGTAACCTGTGTTCTCTCCTCCAACTTTTAGTAGGTTGGAGAAAATCTGAATTACCGCATATGCGCATCAATTTCAAAAAAATTCTGTTGAGGTCAATTAAAGTATTTACGAAATGAAACGAAGAGTTAATACTTTCAGTCTTGGTTGAGAATTAAAAGAAAAAATATGATCATCTTTCATCGTTGATCTTCGGTAGCATAGATATAGATAAAAATAATATGGGACTTGAAACCGGTTGCGTTCGGCTCAGCTAGTGGTTGAAAAAAATAATAATTAATATTCACTGTTAAGCACTGCACTTTTGTTCCTGCTCACAGCTGCAGATCCCATTACATTCAAACCTTCTATTTACTTTGGCCAAGGGGAAGACAACGCCTCATTCACCATACATTGTCAAATCCCTTATTCTGAGCTATCTAGGAAGTTACATTTTTGTCTATTTCTATTTTCTTCAAAAAGGATAGATTCAAATATGTATTAGAGTATAGGTCAACAGTGCATGTGCATAACACATAAATAATAAAGTGCACAAAGCCAAAATGGTGCGGCTAAATAAAAAAAAATTCGTTGGGGATACAACAAGATCTCATCAGAAACGATAAACTGACAAGAAATAAAGCTTAAATTCGCAAAAATAAATCTAATTTGAGTTTGGTGATAAACAAAATGAATCTTGCATATATTTCATTTGATCTTTTCCACGGAACTTATACCCCTCATATTAAGACTAGGACATTTTCCCCATCCCGTTATATAACTCTAGAAGTATCTGTGATCCCTTTTTTCTTTCTTTTTCTATTATTTTCACGGAGCATTGTTTCCCCTTAGCAGGTGCAGCCCCTCCTGGCTCACCTACGTAACTGTAGTATTTCATGCATGTAGTAATTTAATTCCGTCGAAAAGTTTAAAATGCCAGAGGTTACATCGCCATGAACGGAATTGGAAGATTGTCTAGCATATAACGTCTCCGCTAAATCGATCATACAGTATGCACGAGAGAACGCAACGATTGTGATTTCCTTCACTTGGCTGCATCTGCTTTTCTCTGCAAGTAGCACATTTCTTGTATTGATCAATAAATATTCGCGAGCTCTTTCATTGTGGGATATTACACTTTTTTGACTAGCCGAAAGAAAACTCTTCAGTCTCTTTGCAATGTCACTCTGCCGCCATATCACGCCTTTAGGCAGAGTCAAATGGTTGAGGAATGACGATTAAAATGAGTAGCTTGGCAAGGCTTATTTACTTTAACATTTTCTGCTTATGGATTAACGCAGCAGTAGTTCACATTTAATTCCAAATACGTCCAAAAGGTAGCTTAAACTTTATTTTCAGCCAGTTTAAATTCTTTCATATGGCAAGTCATCCATTTGTGCAAATTCGAATATCACTTTATTTTGTCACTAGGGATATCTCTTAATTCGGTTGCTTGCTTGCGTATTGTCGGCTTTATTGCTGCTACATAGATTCATAATAATAGAGATGCACGAATATAGGAGATTTCGAGTGACATTTCTCTACTCCGGAGGCTGCATGAAGCCATGTAAGATTTTACATTAACATTACTCCCACATACCAAAACAGCAAGATTGAAAATTATTTTTTTCAATCCCTCTCTGGTTTAGGTAATAACCTCAAAAATTAAAAATACTTACATACATGGATAACTCTGAATTCGGAGCACATTGTGACAAACATTGCACCTTGATGAAAACATCGTCAAGAGAATGCGACTGAAAAGGAAATAAACAATAATAGCATAATTGTTGAATAGACGTAAACGAATAAAGTTTAAATCAACTCAATACAATGCTACTTTATGCGGCTTACTTAATATTATTTTTTTTATACGTTCTTCCTTCATATCATCCGGAGTACGTTGATGACGTCTCAAATCTGGCATATTGCATGCAGCAAAGATGCATTGTGCGCACTCCCAATTCTTCTTATAGATTAGTATAGGCGTTGTTACATTTTGAATTGTTATGCTAGTTTAATCTTGAGCCTGAGGTCCCATAGAAAACGAGAACGTTTCTATAATGGGCTCAGAGGTAGAGAACAAGGTGCAGTTTCTGTGCCACGAATCTAACTAGAGCATAGATTCGGGCTCAACAAATCAGCCAAAAGACGACCAAGTTGTTTTCCGTTTCATGTACGTAGTAGGTAGCATGTGACAACCTGGAACGGAAAACGCTTTTTGACCCTCACCAGCCTATCGTCTAAAGTTTAGCTTTTTAGTTATTCATCATTTGTGGGACATTGGGAGTCCCCCACTCATGAAGGCTTAAATGGGGGATTGGACCAAGAACCCTTCTTATCACTCATCTCCAACTTTCACCTTTGACTTATCTTTGTACATCTAGCAATGCTGTGCCAGCTCTTTGGCTTTCAACAAAACTGGCTTAGTGTGTATTGCTGGCGCCCTGTTGCTATTTCATAATATTTTTTGCACTAAATTTTTAAAGTATGCAGCACCAGATTAGACGTAGCCGGTGAGACATACACCCCTGCTTATTGCACTAATAAGGAAATCCAGTAAAGAGCCAGGGGTGTGTGGAGATACCGATTGCCACGCCTTCTAATTCATCTTCACAATGACCAGTTTGCAAATTTCTTCATTTAGGTTATCCACCTAGCCCTTCTTCCTTAATGTTGCCCAAAAGAGAATCACAATACAAAACCTAGTATATGATCCTGCACATAGATATTTTTTCCCTTCTCGTATCCCATTCATCGACTTCACTTCCCAGTTCGTAAGCTCCACCTACACATTGCACCTGCCAATGAGGGAAAAAACTCAAACTAGCACCCTTTGAGTAAGAAACAAGAGAAAAAAATATTTACGAACAGCATGGACTTCCCGTTCCCTACCACAATAAGCCGTGATGACTTCCAAGAAACCGATTTTTCACCCGATTCATTTTTATACGAAAACCACCGTTACACAGCGATAGACGTGTTAATAAAAGACCTCACTAACTTATTCGATGGATTGAAGGGAGAGCTTCTCAATATAGTGAATAATGATTATTCCGATTTTATAAGACTAGGAAGGTCTATTGATGGAGGTATGGATTTAATTAATTCCATGTTGATAGAGTTGAGAGATTTCCAGAAGAGCTGTTATGCCAGCGAGCAGCATTTAATGTATACCCATGAAACGGTGGAGAAATCATTACAAACCAAGTCTGAACTAATTTTAATAAAGAATAACGTAAAACTTTGCCTATTACTCTCCAGCCAGATCATGAATTTCGAAAATTTGCTAAATGCAGCAGCCATTGACTCTTCGTCGACACCAAACTCCACCAACTCCATAGAAAACTTGAAAAACTTGACCACCATATACCTCACTATAAATAAGTTGTACAGTGTTCTTTCCAAATTGGACACGCAGTATATTGTGGGGATTAAGGTCAAGGTGTCCAACATTGGGTCGGAGTTCAGGAATTTCTTAAATGAGTTGCTATTGAGGTTCAAGGGGAACAAATTAGAGAATAAGTTGATAGTATTCGAGTTGATGAGGATATACAAGGTGATAGGCCACGAAGAAGACTTTGTGAAGTTGATAAGAGAGAGATAAAGGTGGTAACTCCAAGAGAGATACACCTAAGAGGAAGGTAACATACATCTACGGAAACAAACGAATAAACAACGAAATTAGCATCCAAGCATACAAGCACCGCCAGGAACCGAACTACCTCTGACCGTTAACCAGCTATACCACTCTCCATCCATATAGACCCTATAGTTATTCCATACAGTGTAAATAAACTGCAGCATCTCTTTTTTCCATTCGCACCGTGCTCATCTTTACCCAACTCTCTCACTTCTTGGCGTAAATCTCCGCACCAACCAAACCGCGACAAATTATGAAAATTACGAAACAAACCCATCAGAAGCAAAAGAGACCGCTAGCAGACCTATACGCCCTGCAAACCTAAGGAAAACCAGGTAACAACGCAAGCAGAATGGTATTAGACGACAAATTCATCGGTAGACATCAATGGGAAAACGTTGAGCAGACACCCATGCCCAAGGATATCCCCGACGTCGACGAAGTCGGGGCCACCTCCGCTCCATTACTCTCCGCATCTTACTTCATTGGTGCCAAGTGTAAGCCATACAACGACGATTTCATGTTGTGTAAGGACGAAAAGAACGGTGGATCCGTGGAGTGCTTAAAGGAAGGAAGAAGAGTCACAAGATGTGCTATAGATGTCTTGAAGCAGTTGAACAAGCACTGTTTCGACGAGTTCAAGTTGCACTACACCTGTCTCGAGCAGGAAAACCACAGATTGGGTAACTGTAGAAAGGCAGAACAGATCTTCAACAAGTGTGTTTTCACCCACTTGAACTTGGAGAAGAAAATCCCAGAAGTCAAGGAACAGATTCACTTGAAGGAGAGCAAGATTTTCCACGGTAATGGTGCTGATGCCGGCTTGGTGAAGGCATTCTTGGCTAAGAAGGAAGAACCAACCAACTAGAGTACTACCAGAAGCAGATAGTAGAGAGAAACCCGAGGAAAATCCGAGGAGAAACTGGACAAGGTAAGAAAGAAGCAAAGCAGTACTCATTACCCAACAGCAGCTCCCTCCCCACCACCACCCCATGACAACTGTGCAACGGCGTCATCATTTTGCATTCGTCTGATGCTTCACCTATACAAAGAAAAGAACAAAAAGCGAAAAACATCCAAAATTGAAGAAATGAATACATAAACTAATTCGGGCATAGAATGACTAGATCAATTCGTTAAGGTTAACATTTGACAATAGACTCACATAAATATATTAAGTAGCGAACAACCGGAGTGTAAGAGTGTGACAGCACTCACAGTAGAAGCAGTGTAGAGCGGCAGAGACAGCGTGGAACCGTGTAACCCCAAAACAAAACTGCCCCATGATCCAGTGTAGCTCTATGGTCCTTCAGCTACTCCATGCACCATCATAGCATTACGTAAGCGGTTACGTAAGCACCTCATTTTCCATCTTGTTATTTTTTTTTTCGATTCTTCAGCTCAAAACACTCCAGCTACAGCTAACCAACACACAAGAAATTGATAGCTAGACATGTTTGGAGCTAGTAATTCCAGTGGTGGGAGTCTTTTCGGAGGTAATGCCAACAACAATTCCGCCGGAGGCGGTTTATTTGGAGCTTCCAAGCCAAGTGGGTTCGGATCACCTGCACCATCTGCAGGAGCACCAGCTGGAGCTGGAACTGGTGGAGGACTATTCGGAGGATCAAGCAATACTGGGTTTGGAGGTTCGCTAAATGCGCCAGCTGCCTCTCAAGGAACAACAGGAACCGGCTTCGGCGGAAGTTCGACACCCTCCGGTGGATTATTTGGGGCTAAACCTGCACAACCTAGTGGACCTAGCGGCGGGCTCTTTGGCGGATCTTCAAATGCTGGGCAACAAGCTCCAAGCTCAACTTCTGGTGGACTTTTCGGGGGAAATTCCAGTAACACGTCAGGAGGGCTCTTTGGAGGACAAAGCAGCACCAACAATTCCAACTCTGGTGGGCTTTTCAACAAGCCGGCTGCTTCAAGCGCAGGTGGTCTTTTTGGATCGAGTACTTCAAATGCTGGTGGCAGCGGTGGGCTCTTTGGTCAGCAACAGAATAGTCAAAACACACAGAGTTCGGCACCAGCCGGTGGCCTTTTTGGTGGGAACAACACCAGCAACACACAAGGAGGAGGACTCTTTGGTAACAGCAATACTGCCTCGACTGGCGGGCTCTTTGGCCAGCTGCAACAACAGCAACAGCCTCAACAACAACAGCAACAACAGCAACAGTCGGGTGGTCTCTTTGGAAATAGCAACAATATATCAAACACAGCGCAGCCATCCTTTGCCTGGTCGTCTCAACAGCCACCAGCAAACAACAACGTGAACAACACCAACACCAACAACAATAGCAATAACAGCTTTTACTCATCAAACCAACATGTAAACACCGCCAACTTCAGCAACAACAATGCCAGCAGCAATAATAATGTATACACACCTGCGATCAACGATCAATTACTCAAAATCAAAGAGCAGTGGGACCCCAACTCTCCTAAATGTGCATTGAAAACACATTTTTATAACAAATTAACCGAACAAGAAGCCCAAATTGCATTCCAACAGCAGAGACCAGCCAATGAGCTTCCAGAAGACTGGGACTTGGCCATGAGTTCGCGTCCGTCTCCTCAATACTACCCCATGAAGGTTACATCGTTCGGTGAAGTTGCGCAGAGAATTGAAGTACAGTTGGATCACGTAGCCAAAGCCAGGGTCATATTGAAAGACATCGATGAAAAGCAGAGTCAAATCTCTTCCAAGCATGATTTAAATAATACTACAAGAATCTTAAAGGCCAAGAGTAAGCATATCATATTGCTGAGAAGATTGTTGAGGTTGGCAACTGTACTTGCTATATTGAAATTGAAGGGGTACCCATTACTTCCAGAAGAAGAAGAAATTTCTAGACAATTTGAGATATTGAATAAAAAGTTGAGTGATCCATCGAGTCCACTTGGAAAGATGAACGATGTCTTTGCCAAACTTGCCATATTAAAAGATAGACTGGAAGACTTGGCATACCAATTTGATTCGAACGTAAAGTCATTAAATGATGTAGATGAGAACAACAAGGGAGGAGAAGTGGAAGAAGCCAGCAAGGAAAACGGCCCTAGTAACGAAGAAACCATACAGAAATTGTCCAAGTTATTGTTGAAATTACAAATTGGTTTGAATCATTTGAATGGTGTATTAGAGAAGGATTTAGAAGTAGTTGACAGAGCGAGGTAGACTTAATGCATTATAGAACGTAAAGGCACGTATTTGTAAGAATCTTGCGTAGGTCTTCTGATGTAGATAAGTTTTTGCTTCGTATATCGTTCAATTTAATATGTAGTGCTACGGATGGTATAGTAATGCCCCAAAATGTGTTGGCATGAGTTTATGGACAGTAGATCGACGTAGATCAAAAATGCTTCCTCTATTGTGCTATGTATGGTATACCGATTTCCTATGCTGTCGGTATGAATTCATGAACAGTAGGTCGTTGTGAGATAATACTTATGCTACCTATTGTACAATGTAATATATACGGTATGAATGGTATATATGGTATACTGATTTCCTATGCTGTCGGTATGAATTCATGGACAGTAGATCGTTGTAGATAATACTTATGCTACCTGTTGTACAATGTAATATATATAATATGTATGGTATACTGATTTCCTATGCTGTCTGTATGAATTCATGGACTGTAGATCTTGTTTCACTTGTCTGAAGACAAGTTCATCATGTCTTCTACTTTCAACTCTGTTTTAGGATCCAGCTCTTCAGATATTATACCAGTTCCTAGTGAGTTAACAGCCTCGATCCCTGAAGTGATCTCTATCGATGAAAACTTATGAAATTTCTGAAAGTTATGACGGACTTCTCTACGGAATTTCAGTAGCTCAGCTTCTCTCAAGAGCTGTTCAGTAGCAGATGGATTAGGCAGTACGTAGCAAAATTGATCTATATATTTGGAATTTGATATATCATACTTCTTATCCAAGTCTAGGCCAGCTTTGCTCATCGAATATTTAAATGGAATGTACGATTTGTTGGCAAGGTAGCTTTGGTCGTTTTCTATGTAGGAGTATCTCGGTATAGCGATCAATGATTGCAACCTTTGGGTAAATGAATTAGATTTCGGCACCAATACTTCCTGATCTGGTATCGTAAAGGGAGTGACAAGACTCCTTTCAAGTACTGGATTGAAAAGAACAAAGCAATGTGATGAAAATCTACCTGCTGTTCCTACTCTGGGCACTCTGAAGTATTCTAAATTGCCAATCTTCTTGAAATTATCAAACAAGTGTTGGACTTCAGCTGGAGAAGAAGGCGACGGACTTATTCGAAAATGAGCAAGTATATGATGAGCGTAGTACCGATACAAGTTTTTATTAAGCGACATTAGTGTAAATTATGTTATAATAAGCAAGCTAGTTGCAGCTGTAGTGACCGTCTTATTGCACCAACCAAAATTTTTCAATTTCCATATCGCAGCATTTTGGGTGTCCCAGAAAAGATGATGTGAAGGTAAGCTCATCTCTATTCTATACCCCACCTTTTCCTGGCAACTTGATAGGTAGATGTCTGATATATTAGATCAACTAGATCAAAAACTAAGTGTAGGACTAAATAAACCCAAGAACACAGCCTTAACACTTGCTTTGATACGATTCTATATAAAGAACAACTCGTTACTTGCATTTTCCACTTATCTACAAGCTATCGGAGCCAAAGATACACAGTTAACGAATGAAATATATCGTATTATCAACGACAACATAGGTCGACTAGAGACGCTATTGAAGGAAGGAGACGGCAAATTGAGTGAAAAGCATGTAGAAATACCAAAGACCAAGACGAAACCAAGTGATAAGAAGAAGGTTATACAGTTTAATTTTGAGGATGAAGATGAATTGGAAGACTTAGTACTACCACTAGATAAACCAGGAAATGCAGCTTCTACTATATCTGACTTTAAAAGGGAAAAACCAAAGTTTAAGAAAATAAAAAAAGAGAAAGCTATGATGATAAGAGAGGAAGCTAGAACCAGCCAAACAGAGAAGAGAGTTGAAAGTACTACGCCCTCGATACCCAAGGTAATTGATGAAAAAATCATCTCTAAGAATGTACCGATGTCACTCTCTGAGCTAGCCGAACAAGAACGTAATGACTCTTCTATCAATTCTACAATTTCAACACCAGTATCTACGTTTGACGATGTGTTTAGCTCAACTGATCCCAATGATATAGAATTGGATCGAGAGTGGTACACCGCAGAAGAGTATGGTCAAGTGGCGCAGGATCATGATGATTACTATAGCTATGAAGATGATGTTAAGGACAAAAATGGTCGCACCGTGATCCAAAAGAAGAGACAGAATATTTCATCGGCAAGCGGTGGTTCTTTTGATAGAATCACAGGTGAGTATATCGATCACGACCACGATGAGAATCTGAACAATACAACCGACATAACAAGAATACCAATTACTTCACACTACCTAGTACCTCCGTTTTTGAGGAAATTTCAAGAGTATTTATCTGTAGTGGAGTTTGGCTCATTATCGAAGAGCATAGGACCAATGATAGACCCAATAAAGGAGCCACTGTCCGAACTTGCTGTAGCTGCTCGCCATGGTAGCTCTGTAGTTCGGGAAAGAAAAAGTAACAGAGAGAAAGCAAAGCAAGCAAGAGAAAGGTCAGGAATAGATGGAACAAGAATGGGTAATGTGTTGCAAGTTGACAACGCAAGAACTGACAATGAAGAACAAAATAGCGATATCGAAGACGAAGAAGATGCCGAGGAAGTAGGTGTTCACAAGAGTATGAAATTGCAACGTACCTTTTTACCTGTCTTTTCAGTTAGGAGCAAGTTACTCCAAACCATTTCAGAGAATCAAGTCATAATTGTAGTCGGTGAAACAGGTTCGGGTAAGACTACCCAGTTAACCCAATATTTGCACGAAGAAGGTTATACTCACGAAAAGAAAGTAATTGGGTGTACTCAGCCTAGAAGAGTTGCTGCGATGTCTGTAGCTAAAAGGGTTAGTGAAGAAATGGATTGTAGATTAGGAAGCGAAGTAGGGTACTCAATTAGATTTGAAGATGTGACTACGTCAAAAACGGTAATCAAGTATTTAACTGAAGGTATTTTACTTAGAGAGGTGTTAGCTGACCCATCTCTTGAAAATTATCTGTGTATTATCATGGATGAAGCCCATGAGAGATCCTTGAATACTGATGTATTGTTGGGACTTTTTAAAACTACCGTATTACCGAGAAGAAGAGATTTGAAGTTGATTATAACAAGTGCAACTATGAATGCCGATCGATTTTCAAATTTTTTCGGTGATGCACCCCAATTTACTATTCCAGGTCGTACATACCCGGTTGATGTCTTGTATAGTAGACTGGGAGCATCTGATTATGTTGATACAGCAGCAAAGCAAGTTTTGAGTATTCATTTACTGAAATGGCTAGAATATAAGGGTATCAACGATGGAGATATATTGGTATTTATGACTGGTCAAGATGATATCGAGGCAACGGTGGATTGTATCAAGGAAAAATTGGAGTTGTTGGATAAGCCTCCCCCAATTGATATATATCCTATATATTCTTCTATGCCTGCTGATTTACAACAGAAGATTTTCAGAAAATTGAATAGGATAAGGAGAAAGTGTGTTGTTGCTACTAATATTGCGGAAACCTCTCTTACAGTCGATGGAATCAAGTATGTCGTCGACTCTGGGTTATCCAAAGTTAAAGTATACAATGCTAAATTGGGGATGGACACATTACAAGTGGTTCCAGTATCGTTGGCAAACGCACAACAAAGAAGTGGAAGAGCTGGTAGAACTGGGCCAGGTACTGCTTTTAGATTGTACACCGAAAGAGCCACTAGTAGTGAGCAGATGTACACGCAACCAATACCTGAAATCCAGAGGACCAATTTAAGTAATGTGTCATTAATGTTAAAATCAATGAAAGTGGGGCAAATTAGTGATTTTCCTTTCTTGGACCCGCCTCCTCAAGATTTGTTGAGCTGTTCTCTATATGAGTTATGGAGTATGGGTGCCTTAAATAATTTTGGTGAATTAACGGCATTAGGAGAAAACATGAACTTATTCCCTATGGAACCATCGCTTGCCAAGCTAATTTGGCTACTGGTTGATCCGAAATTTCATTGTCTGGAAGAAATTCTTATCATAGTATCAATGCTCTCTGTGCCTTCGTGTTATTATAGACCGAAGGAGAGAGCTCAAGAAGCTGACATGATTAGAGACAAATTCACAGTTCTGGAGTCTGATCACTTAACTTTTTTGAATATATTCAGACAATGGGAAGCAGTACCACCCAAAAAGAGAGAAACCTGGTGCACCAAGAACTTCTTCCATGCTAGGTCCTTAAACAAATCAAAAGATATTCGTCAACAGCTATTGGCCATAATGCAGAAGTTGCGTTTACCTATTATGAGAGCTAAGGATGACACTGATATTAGGAAGTGTTTGTGTGCTGCCTTCTTCCAGCAACTGGCCAAATTAGTCAAGTCAAATGTTAGAACAGGTGGTGCCGAATATGTCAATTTGCGTCATAACTATATGAAAATGTTCTTGCATCCTACATCTTCTTTGAATAGCGAGATGTCTCCTCCACTGTATGTAATATACCAAGAATTGATATTGACCACGAAGGAATACATGAGTTGTGTTACTGCGGTAGATCCACTTTGGTTACTAGAATACGGAAGTATTTTCTATGGCGTGCTGAAAAATGTCCATGAAAAGATTAAAGACGAGTTAACTTATACTAGTAAGGGTGAACTTGAGTCAAAATTAGACAAAGATGAGATGGAGTACCTAGATAGAGAACAAAAGGCAAAATTCAAGAAAAAGAGACCGATAGTCGAAGGTAATAGGTTCAAAAAATTCAACCGGGGGTTTTGAAAGGGCTTCCAGTGCTCAATATAACTTAATAAAGCAATCTTACACAATTAATAAATACATGCTTTACTTCTTGGGATGACATTACTCTATACATTCTAGTTCAGTTGTTCATTATAGCTGACTGATTTCATTTTCTTTTCCTATTTTCTATTCTCCTTTTTGACCCGCTGACTCTATTTTAATATGATGTTATCGATTAGTCTTGTTTCACCACCACCTTCACGAGGCACTCTGACGGCAGTAGAAACAATTGCTCCAACGCCGGGAACAATGGTTTCTAAATCTTCTAAAGTTTCGGGATGACTGGCATTTAAGTACTCCACAATGAAGTTGCTGGTACTGTCAGACTTATAGAATGAAAGAATATCGGATAATACAACACTGGACTTAACTTCCTTCGAGCCTTCGCTAACTGACTTGTTATAGATACTTTCACCATGCTCCAAGCCTTTGAAGATCATGGAGCTTTTATCCTTGACTTCTGTAGAAAGGTAAGCATTTCTGGAAGACATAGCTAACCCATTTTGCTCTCTTAGGGTCGGTAAAACCTTTACGTTTGTGTTTATCAACATATCCTTCACCAAGTTCTTGATAACCACGCATTGCTGAGCATCTTTCTGCCCAAAGTAGACAGTCTCAGGAGTTACTACGTTCAATAATTTGGACACTACAGTTGCCACACCACGGAAGAACTGAGGTCTGGCACCACCCTCTAGTTGCTCTGAAACCCCTAAAACCGATACAAATGCACCTTTTTGTTTGGAGACGTCTAAGTTGATACCAGAGGGGTACATTTCTGAAACCTTTGGAACGAAGATAGCCAGTACATTCTTCGAAGTAGCCTGAAAATTGGTGTTGATTTTGTCCAAATCCGACTCCAATGTTCTTGGGTACGCATCTAGATCTTCATGAGGGGCAAATTGGGAAGGATTCACGAATATTGAAACAACGGTGTGGTCATTCTCTGCTAATGATGCAGAGATAAGAGAGCAGTGACCTGCATGAAGTGCACCCATAGTAGGAACAAACCCAACTGTTTCTCTATTGAGCAATCGTTGTAAACGCCATTGTCTCACCTGCAGAACCGTTCTGAGAATTTGTGGAGAGGCAGTCATCAAGCGACTCTAAATAAATAACCAAAATTATATAAACAAAACGGGCACCTGGTGGAGATCTAACCTGTTTCAAAAAAGAAAAAAATGCGTGAGATGAGCTTTCAGTGTTGTAGATCGAGCGCTTGACGTTTTTCCGATTTTGTGGGGTGAAAAATTTTTTGAGAGAAGAAAAGAATTGGAACAGAAAAAAAAAAAAAAATCGGTTTCTTCTTTTATGGCTGCAAAAAATATGCCACAAAGTTTCGCATTAAGCTAGCTCGCTAAGAGAATGACTAATACGAGGGAGTGCGTTAGGTCTTCCCTTTGTCAGATAAGGCCATGGCCAGTAGTTAGTTAGAGGAGTTTGGTAGGAGTGCCGAAGACATGGTGCACATAGATACTGCAGATAGGAGAAGAAGTCGCAGCAGCCTTCAGGAGAGGGTGTCGGTGCTGGACTGTTGTTAAGGCTTGGGCATTAATCTACGCAGATGTGCAGTGCACTGGCCCTATACGATAAGGTGGAACAAAGAGAGAGAAGGGCATAGAAGTGGATACTGACAACAGATCAGGTATATTTCACGCATTACATAGAAATGAGTCCAACGCTCTTCCCCCCTCGTTTACCTCTAATATGGTAAACACCCTTTACCTACGGCCAAGTAGCCTACGATTTGTATACGGTACTTCTCTTCCTCGGATTCGCTCCGCTATGTTTGCGAATTATTTTCGGAGTACGAAAGGCTTGGAGCCTCGGTCGCAAAATGAGGGGCATGCTCTATCTTGAGTATTAACTTCTTGTACTGTCCTTCATTATTAAGCAGCTCTTTCACCTGCCTCAAGTGTTCGCACTCTAGTATATGCAGAGGAGCAGAACAACTAATCGATATACCGTTTACCTAGGGTGTTAGCATATATTCGCGCAGTTCGGCTTATTTGGCTATAAAGCTTCCATACATAAAGCTTCCACACATTAATCTACAGGATAATGTTTAACACTACTTCTCACAAGGCTCCTGCTGCCTTCCCTAGACAGCATGGTGGTACATTATTGAGCACCGACCACTTAGAATTGGCTTACGAGAAATACACAACCACCGACAATACCATTCCGTCTGATTTTATTACCTTCAACTTGGTGTTTGTTCATGGTAATGGTATGAACAAATCGGTATGGAAGTACTACGTTGGTAGGCTTTTCGAATATGCTGCAACTACTGGTAGGCTGGAAAAATGGGCCATCAAGTCGATGGTGGCTATGGATGTTGCTGTCCATGGAGATTCCGCGATATTAAACAAAGGTAAACTTGGCTGGATCTACCTGTGGGACGATGGTGCTAGAGACATCAATGCTCTAGTTAAGCACGAACAGCAGAGTTCAGGTGATTTCATTCAAGATCCAAGACACAGAAATATCATAGTTGGACATTCTTTAGGAGGATGCCAGGCATTATTTGCAGTAATTTTTGAGCCAACCTTGTACGATTTGGCATTTACAATTGACCCGGTTGCTTACGTGACTCCGCAAGCCGGGCAAAAATATTTTAAGATATTACCGTTGCTTGATAAGGTTTACCATGATACATTCCAAAGTGAAAAGGATTTAGAAAAGTACCTTAGAAGTGCATTTTTGAAGAATTTCCATCCAGAAATCTTGGATGATATCATTAAAGATGAGAAGTATTTTGATGAAGAAGATGGATTGTATAAGACCAAGGCATCCAAACCTCAGCAATTTGCAATTTATATGGGGGGACCTGGTTCAATCCCAATTGTTATGAAGTTGATGTCAGCAATAAGTACTCCAGTAGTCCACATAGAGGCATTGAGAGGGAAATTCAATGCACCCGGAACTTCTGACTTCATCAGAAGTGCAATACCCAAAGAATATCTCAAGACAATTGACCTTGATGGAGAGCACCTAATCAACGGTGAAGATCCAGAGAGTATTTTAAAATGTATTAAGGAAAGTTTGAGTGAAAGAGCTGCAACGGCTGCAACGAACATATCTTCAAACTATTACCCAGAAATTGTCTATAATGGTGACAGAGAAAAGATCTTCAAAAGTAAGTGGGAAAGTACATTTGTCGCCAGAAATTTTGGAACAGATGCCAAACCGAAGATCTGATGAAATAATGATACCCCAGAAAGAGGAAAAAGGTGGGTGTACTTAGTATAACCTTTAGAATACCATAACTATGCAGGAGAATCGTATGAGTGTAGCCCATATCAGGTGTAGATCCATAGACTAAAAGCTATGCATATATTAATTTTCAAGGTGGCGTCAAGTGGAGTTTTCGGTCATGGTAAGTACGAACCACGGTTAAATCCCAATATACAGCTGTGCCGAATTGCGTATCGCATCTGCTTACCATCTCTCTATACTTTGTCTATTGCTACCATGCTCATCCTGGGTATCGTAGATTTCCCCCACATTTATTTCTACGCAGAACACATGCAACCGAAAAAAGATAAAATCAATACCCGAGCACAACATACAGTAGAAGGAAGTAGGTACAAGTACATAGTAAAAGCAGTAGCCTGAGTAACAAAAGGAGTACTTTAGTGAAAATAAAAAAATAAAAAACTGAAACGAAATTAATTCGAATAAAATACCTCTTAGCCTTATCTCAGAAGAATGTTCACCGTCACCACAAAAACTACCGATGCTGCATACCCTAGGTACTACGGGTCCACATTGTTATCTAGTGATAGGTTGAAGATAGTTTACGATAGGTATGAGTCGACAAACCAATCACTCGAAAATTCTGATTTCATCACTTTAAATTTGATTTTTGCTCATGGTACAGGATTGAACAAAGATTTATGGAAGTACTACGTAGAACATCTCTATAAGTACTCGAATGAAGTTGGTCCTAATCAAAAGTGGTGGATTAAGAACATTATTAGTATCGATTCAGCTACCCATGGGGACTCTGCGCTATTAAACGAAGGAAAATTAGGCTGGAAGAATAGGTGGGAGGATGGAGGGAGGGATATCAATCGCATTGTGGAACACGAACAGTTGACCACCGGCGCCTTCTACAACGACCCAACTCACAAGAATATTTTGGTAGGACACTCCTTGGGTGCCAGTCAGTCAGTATTCTCAGCCGTGTTCCAACCAAATCTCTATGATCTAGTTTTCATGATTGAGACGGTTGGATTTATTGATGAAGCTTCGTCAAAGCATTTCATTGGGCTCATAAATAGATTAGTAGGATTGATGCAAGACGAATTTGATTCCGAAGAAGAATTTGATATGTACTATAGAAAGTTCAATATTACCAAAAAGTTCCACCCTAGAGTATTGGACGATATCATCAAGCATGAGAAGTATGAAGTAATCAAGCCCAACGGTGAAAAGAAATGGAGGGCTAAAGCTACGAGTATTCAGCAATTGACCAGCTTTATGTCCGGAACAACGTCCATTCCAAATGTTATGGCAGCTTTGCCATCAATAAAGACTAGTGTCATTCACATCGCTGCTCCAAAGGGGAAATTTAATCCACCTCAAACCAGCGATTTCATCCGTGAAGCAATCCCTGCTGAATACATCACTGGCATTGATATCGCTGGTGCTGACCATAATTTGAATGGTGAAATCCCGGACAAAGTCATTGCTTTGTTGAAAGAAGCCTTGAGCAAAAGAGCAGCACTTGCACACGAGAACAAAGACCTATATGCTGAAATCAAGTACAATGGCGATAGAAAGACAATATTGAAGGAGAAATGGAAGGAAATGGTCGGCGGATGGTGGGTAGAGGAGAAGGCGAAATTGTAAGTTATTTTTGAATTAACGAAAGAAACAGAGAGATAGTATACTGTCTTCTCCCAAAGGTATCAATGGGAGCGGCTAAAGCAGAAACTTATTTTCTCGCTAGAGCGTGCCAGAGTATTGAAGTGTTCTGCCATGTTGCGTTTCTGAGCGTTTCATTCTAAATCAAATAAGCGAATAAAATAAATGGATGATTCACCCCAAAAAACGTAGACTCTACATTTTTTAGAAGAATAACTTGTCCGCTCAATAGTAATACCAGACTAAAACGAACTTGAAAGACATGTAGTTGCTCTTCTTCCACTTCTCCTCCTCCTACACCTGCACCTTCAAGCTCGCCATATTGCAACCTCTCGTAAATCTCATACAGCACGGTCGCACATGCAGGAAATCAAATCGTGCAGCGTGCACTTACCAATATCAAAATCAAAACAGAAAATAAACAAACTACAAAACACGAAGAGGAACAGAACACTATCTTAGATCATAGGCTCTGTTCCATTGTATTCATTCGGTTATATTTAATTCACGTCATTTCTTTTTGTATCTACGACCAGTTTGTATCACCACCCATCACTGTATTAATATCCCTTGCACGCATAGTTAAACCGAATGATGAGTGAGCATCCCCCCCCTTCCATATTGAGACGGAATGGTCACAGACTAAGCATACCAAGTGCTACGCGACAATCTTTAAGGAAATCTTTCATATTCGATAACAGTAATACGCCGAGCATAAACATAGGCAATGGTGGAGGCATAGGGTCGGCCAAGAGGAAGTCGCTCATACTGACTCCGGCATCTTCTACAAGTAAAAGAAGATTGAGCTCATTCTTACCTTCATCTCAACAAACACCTAACTCGTCACAACAAATTCCCTTGCATACGTCTCAGATCCCCTTGAGTCAGCAGCTGCAGTTACAAGTGCAGCAAAAGGTGGATCCAAGGCCCTTGAGAGACAAGAACTATATCTCATTGATCCAACAGGAAATCTTTGACTTTCTCAGTGTAAACAAGTTCGAGGTTGAATCAAACCATTCATTGACGCTGAAGACGTTGCGCCAGCCTACGCAGAAGGACTTTGTACTTATATACCAGTTCCTTTATCATAAAGTGGACCCATTCTATCAGTTTGCAAAGAACTTCGACACTGATGTCCTCACCAGTCTCAAGATGCTCAATTACCCGTACATAGACACGTTGAACAGGTCGCTGTTGTCCAGTGTGAGCCCTCAGAACTGGCCCAATGTATTGGGAATGCTCTACTGGCTCGTGAAGTTGAATTTGAGGATATCTATATTCGATATATCGGAATTTCTCAATTCAGAGAGCACTTTGGTGCTGCCCGACGATAAATTAGATCAGATATTTATTAATTATACGCGAGCAGCTTACCAGTCGTACTTACAGAATGACGATAACTACCAGCCATTTTACGAAGAAATGATGTCCAAATACGAGGCATTTAGGAAGAAATTGAGTCAAGATATTACGGACTTGGAAAAGGTGACGGAGCAGCTTTCTAATGAATTCAAATCACTAGAGCAGCAGCTCCAGCTTATAGAAACTAATGAAAATCAGCTGCGAGCATTGGAAACTGACCTTGTGCAGCTCAAAGCATACAATGAAACCTTGGAGTCTGCCAGGACAGCAAGACAGGAAAAATTGGCTTTGATTCAAGAAGAATTGGATAGGCAGGACCAAAAATTGGAGTCCTTAAGAGAACAAAAGGTTCAATGTGAAGCAGAGTTGAAAAAAAATGGATTAAATGTCTTGGATATTGATAAATTGCTTAATGAGAGAGACTTGATCTCGAGGGAAATCACCAAAGAGCAAGAAACCATCGATAAGTTGAATAATGACTACCAGATAAAGGAGATCGACATACACAAAAAGTTTGAGAGCCTTAACAACTTCATCAACCAGTACAACAACATAGTGGACAGGTTGACTAGATCTAGAGAAAGCGAAATTAGATTTTCTGACTTGAAGTTAACTATTGGCAGCAACTTACTCGATAACGGAGCAAACCCTCACGATCCAATGTCTATCTTGAGCAACAAGGTGCTCAGCGAAGAGAGAAGCAAGTTGGAAAACTTCAGAATGGGCATCCGTAAAAATTTCAACGAATTGCAGAAAAAGTCCATTGAAATTCAGGGTGAATTGGATGTCATGGAAGGTGTCAAGCTGCAGCTTCAAGAAAAGTTTGAGACTCTTGAAGATGACTTTGCACGATCAGTAAGAACTTCAGATAGCATTAAGGAATATGGGACAAATGTACAGCATTCTTATGCCATATCAATTCACAAATTGCATAACGAGATCAAAGATCTCAAATTCAACTCCAACAATAAAGAGATCTTACTTGAGACTGACAATGTCTTAAGGGACTTGGAAATGAAATTCGGCACCATCGAAAGAGAAGTTTTCCATGAGAGAATGGAACTACAGACCAAAGTGTACGAATTGATCGACGACATTATCAAGTTTAAGTTACACATCCAAGAAAAGTTGGAAGAGGTCAGCACATTGGCTTTGGAAGAATCAAAAGAAGAATCATCAGACGCATAGGATCTGTCTTTCGATTTGTATTGACTCTCCTGCTCAGTCGCTTGCTCACTTCTCCCTCAAATGGGGCTAATTGTATTATATAAATTGTATATATATAGAATGTATAATAATTTCTACACGAGACTGTGTTCTCTTATGATATGTATGTATGTATAAGTTTATATATGATGCGTGGTTCTATTTACAGTTTAGAATTCGTTTCTCAACCAGAGCTCAACTCTTCTCTTCCTATTAATTCTAGCCTTTTGCTTTTGCACGGGCCAAGATTCTCTCTCTGCCTTTTGTTGCTGGGAAAGCTCTGCTTTTCTACCTTCATTCACTTCAGTAGTAACCTTCACGAACGAAGGAGAAACGCCGAACTTCTTGGCTAATTTATTTACTGTCCACTCGGCGGAGTTAGATGATCTCAATTGCTGAATCTCAGCAACTATATCTGGGGTTATGTCGTACTTTCTGTCGGCCTTTGAAGAGTATATGATGGGCATATCTGCAACTTCATCGCTGGAGTACGTTCTGTGCGAAATTAGGGTCGAACGAGGGTCAGTCGAAGGTAAGAACGCTCTTGGGGTGCTTTTGGAATTGGGTACGGATGCGGGAGGATTGTGAACAAGACCTTGAGGTAAAACAGGTCTCAAGTTAAACGTTGATCTAGCAGCGTTAAACTTGTTAGGAGGCTGTGATAAAAAAGGCACAGCCTTGTCGGAAAGATGACGGACTGTATTCCTAAACATATCTGGTATAATAGGTACGGAGTCTTCGATGATAGGCAGGCAAAGTGGAAGTAGTTCTCCTGATGGAGTAGCTCCGTTTGAGTTGAATTTTTTTTTTCAGTGAAAAATTATCGCACACGACTGGTTATATGCAGGGATGCTCGTTTATGATTCCAGGTGTGCATATAACCATTTCGTGAAACGGTTGCAGATGGGCCAGATGGGCCAAGGAGAGGCAGTTGGCAAACAGAGAAGTAGTCAGAGTATGCGTTGGTTATACAAGCAATGTGGGAGATAAAGAATAGGATAGGCGCGATCGTTTAGGACAGCTGCTGCTTTACAGTGTAGGCTTTTAGGGTGCATGAGCTCGTTTCGGGTCTGAAACACTATACCACATTTACATCAAAGGTCCGCACCAAGTAGTAGTTTGCACTCAGTAAATTGCAGGAGTGCATTTTCAGTCGTTACGGTCTCGAGACAGGGGCTATTTATCAATTGAGACACTCAGATGGTTCAACAGACCATCTCGGCCAGAACGCGGCCATTCCTTTGTTTAGTAAATGTGCTGCATTCTTCACTTCATCTCTCCTGTTTCGCTATCCTGCTCCTGCACTGATGACAGTGCTGCAGATATTTTCTTAGCTCTATCTTGAGTTGCTTCGTCAATTGTTACAAATTAAAGAAAAAAGAATTCGCCACTGTAATCTCACACATTCCAATGACGAGTGTCCTGATAGGCTAGCGACATCCAGTAGAGCGTGGCGGTCCACTCCATCCATTCGTGAATAAAGGAGTTGTGGTGCCACATTCTTCCCTTCTCTTGTGATTTATGGGCGTCCACTATGCAGGACCAATTCAATTAACAAAGCTTAAATCCAATTAGCTTTCAGGACTAACGAGAATGCTTACGTAAGAAGGAGAATAAGGTATCAGGGGGGTCTAGGACGTTCCATTCGAAATAGAGCGAGTATTCACACGAAAATGGTCCACTACCGGGAAGTCTATTTGCTTTCAGTGAGAAAGCAAGGTAACATAAACCGAAAATTTCAGTGGTATACTAAGACAATAGAGTGCACGTGCAGAAAACATTGAGAGCACCTGTTATGCGGAGCTCGCTAATGCAGCCTGAACTAAAACTTGGTCGAGCTTGGTCAACTGAAAAAAGCACACTTACCAGGCTCCACTAAGAGAACTCCTGCAGAGCACAAGGGGAATGTCTTCGCAATAGAGAAACCAGTTCAAAAAGACCTATTCTTGGAAGACCCCCCTTTGTCCTGGTAAAGTCTTGAAATTCTTCAAGGCGAAATAATAATGTCTGAAGTTAAAATGAACTAGACTTATCATAGTACGTAAATTACAGGCTAGGTGCGTAAATTAGCGTATCAGATAATAATTTTTTTGAGTAGTTGCTTCTTTCTTTCCAGAGACCCAACCGTGTGCGGTGACTTGGAAAGCATGAAAGCAAAAGCCACCTCGCTATTTACTTGGCCAAGTCAATAATGGGCAAAGTATCTCCTCTTCAGCTAAAAAATGCACTGTTGCTTTAATATTGTCTATGTCCAGTACATCGCTCTGGCTACTTGCATAGCATCTGTCATTTATTTGTTTTTGTATATCACATCTTGCCTACTTGAGCTATACAGCTGCTTGATTGCATGGCTCTGCTTCTGCTTCAACCCACCGGTAGGCAAGCTAAATGGCTTTTCTTGCATTGTTCATCTCGTCTCCTATGATCGTCCTGCAACCCAGCTGCACCACCACAGTTGGGAGTGTGAAAACGAACAGATAAGCGCTCGAAAAAAATGCACGAAAAAAATAAAAAATGCCAATATTTTTCGAAAAAATAACTTTTCTGCTTACACAAAACGCACGTAAGCTCTAACCCAAGTCATCTCAAGCGGGTGGGTGCACATGAAAAGCTACATGGGCCAGGATTTCATCCTGCACGTCGTCATAAACATATGACAGACTGGGTTAAGCTAGTTCGTGCAAAGCAAGATAAAAATATGTGGATTTTGCCCGTCCCAGCCCTTGCCACTCCTTTCCATCCCTTTCACTTTTCTACCTTTCCTCCCCTTCCTCCCTTTCCTCCCCAAAACGCATATATTCTTGTTTGTTTTCATTGTCATCTAGCCGCGTCCTCTCCACACTTCATGATCCATACTCTTCAGCCTATTGATTCGCGTGACAATAAACCATCGCGATTTTTCATTCTTTCTCGCTACCAATGTTTGTTTTCAGCGCATGTCCTGCACGCAACCTTTTTTCTCGCATCCGGTTTTGGAACAATTCATACCTAGTTCGTCAAAATGTAATCACTTTCATGCATGCAGTGAAAAAAATTATGCGCGAGCTTGTTGATTTTTGATTATTTTTCAATTTTTTTGAACGGAAATGTGCGCCTCGCATAAACGGGACCCATTTGTTTAGAATGTTATGAATCTGTCATAGTCCCAACCATCATTAGGCATTCCCAAGACTCTTAATGGCAGAATTTTCTCTTTGGTTTTTTTTTTTCTGTTTGTTTCTTCTTCTTTTACTTTCTCCCTTTTGCTGTATTTCATTACTTTTTTGAACCAACTTGTTAGTCACTGTTTCCTTACCCTAGTCATTCTTTATAACTCCAACTACTACACTCGTTCGAAACTCACCAACCAGTCTTTCATTAAACTCCAATTCAAATACAATTAAACAAAACTATAAGCAAAAATTTTTCAACCAGTGTGACAAAAGAAAACTAAACAATGTTATTGAAAACTATTACTCCGATAGTTCTTTTAGCATCCACCGTTTTTGGTGAAGATACCACCACTTACCAATCAACTATCACCATCACCAAGACCTTATTGACCCCTGAGCAATCTACGTCACTTGCCTCCCTTTCAGCTGCTTCTGTTGCTTCAGTCTCAGCTGCTTCAGTCGCTAGTGTTTCCAACGCTTCAGTTCAATCTGCTGCTGCTGCTGCCTCATCTGCTTCAGCTGCTTCCGCTTCCGCTGCTTCTGCTTCCGCTGCTTCTGCTGCTTCTGTTGCTTCTGCTTCAGCTGCTTCCGCTTCTGCCGCTTCCGCTGCCTCAGCAGCCTCCGTTGCTTCGGTTTCTTCAGCTTCTGCTGCTTCAGCTTCTTCAGCTTTGGCTGGTTTCAGAGGTGTTGCCGCTGTCGCTTCAGTAGTTAACCAAACCAACACCAGTACCGTTGCTTCTTCTACTCACCACAGTAGCTTGGGTTACAATGCTTCCACCAGTATCACCAGCGTACACGCTTCCTCCACTGACTTATCTACCACCGCTGGAAGTTCTTCTGCAACTTCATCAGCTGCTGCCTCTTCTACTTCAAGTAAGGCCGCTGCTGCAGGTTTGTTCATTGGTAATGGTGCTGTCGTTGGTACTCTTGCCCTTATGGCTGCTGCTCTTTTGTGAGAATGTTAAACTTTTCAATTCTCCTATCTCTAAATATATCTCTACCCTCTCAATTTTTTATAGTTGTGTAATGGTTCGTGGTTTTGTTTAAAACTCACTGCCCATATACCCTAAACTTCGTTGTTTATTAGCTATATTGTTTGTTTAAATAATGATAACGCTGTACTTTTAGCACTCTAAATATATAATATAATAATTAAAGAAGGAAAGTGTAGCTTAGTCTGGAGCATCTCTGTGCTTCGGTCTGTTGGTGCATCGCTCTACTCTGGAGCATCTCTGTGCTTCCGTCTCTTGGTACCTCGCTCTACTCTGGTTGTCATGTCACTTGCCCGAAGTATGTCAACTAGTTGAATTCATTGGTCGGCCGTCCTCTTTGCCACACGTCTTTCTTCACCATGAGTTCGAGGCTCTCCTCTGGTTATTCATGTCATCTGATCGTTCACATCACTTACACGGCGTATGTCAGTTAATTAAATTTATTGGTGTACTCTATATCTTACATGCTTTTACACCTTGAGTTCTAAGCTCTCCGGCCATTAATATCTTGAAGGTACTTCTCTTTCTCCAACACATAGTATTCGATCTCTGTCAAACCTTTGGGCACCTTGGGGGGAACCTTGGGTTTATTCTCATCGTCATAGCTAAAATCTCCACTCACACTAGGCATTCTATCAAATACCGATGGAGAGAACTTGGACTGCTGCCACTTACCATTTCCTAAATAGCCTGTGCTCTCTGTATGGAGGTCTACTTGCACGTCTCCCCTAGTAGCTGACCCGTTCTGAAGTCTAAATGTCTTCGTAAGATGTTCAGAAGGCGAAGGAGCGTAATATCTAGGATCGATTTGATTTGGATCTAAATCTGCCTTCCTAGCATTAGGGTCTTGATGCCCATCGTGAGACAATGACTTTATTTCCGTATCAAACATGTACACCTTGGTGGGCATTGCAGCTGGTTCGTCCAAGCCTATCGTATCTGCAGAGAACGGGATCTCTGTGGTGCTATTTCCAATATGAAGATGCATCCGGTGCATTTTATCAGCTAGTTCTCCTTCCAGGTTCAAAGGTGGCGGTGGTTTCCTGCCAAGTTGTTGCTTTCCAGATGACAAGTTGGACCTATTGGACAGCTGGGACAGGGCAAACGTACTGGCAAACGTGCTACCACTCTCTCTAGTCGCATTCAGCCCTAACAGTAGATGGGGAGGGGGATTTGGAGGCATGTTCACTTGTGCTTGATAATAATTGAGACCATCATCTTCATAGTCACCTTCGTCTTCGTCGTCACTATATCTAATCCTTGGCGAGGTTGCTTCAGGGCCAAACGAGCTCGGAATTAAATGCGAAGGAAGATTGTAGTACGACTTGACTGGCGAACTAGACTTGGATCTGGAATGAGAGCCTGATCCTCCTCTGCTTGGTGAAGGAGACATGCCGTCACTACTATAGAAGTCCAAGGGCTCCTTTTCTGGTGATGGGGTTCGGGATGGTTTGTATAATGAACCGATTGGTTGCTTGGATTGGAACTTCAGCTTAAGCTTTGTTAATGCTTTGAATTTGGACTTAGTAGGTGAATCGCCATTGTTGAAATCTACCTCATAAGAAGTAGTCTCAAAGGACTCGGGCTGGTTTTGAGCGCTATGAAGATGTGCTGAAAGCGAGGCTCCCAAGAACAGAGTAAGTTTCTTGTGTGAGGAAGTGGAAGTTATATTATTGTTGAACACTTCGTCTGCTGGAGACGTCATCTTGTACTCGTCATGGTTGATTCTTCTTGGATGTACAGGTGGCGGTGATGTGGACTGGTTAAAGTGCAGAGGCCTGAGGTCGACGTTCTGCTCTGCCCTCACCTGGTACTCAACCGGCTCGTTGTAATCATGAGACTGCATCATCAGCTGCCCTGTGATCTTTGGGGGTACTAGTGGTGCACTGGGATAAAACGTCATCTCCAAGTATATCTTACCTGCTGATTTACCATTTAGAGTCAAGTCAAACCAATTATCATAAATATACTTCCCACCGACATCCTTATTCTCCTGGTTAGAGAACACAATCGAACAGTCTATCTCTACTTGTCCTATGGGGGTTGGTTCGTTCTTGGTCTCATCGAGGACATCGAGTTTCATGATGGGTTTTCTTTCCCTAGTGAGTTGGAATCGTATCTCGTGGGTCCACTCCGGCGTTTGCCCAGCTCTGAAGTGGGATGGGGTCTTCTTTGCAGTGGGCCCTATTCTCATTGTAACATATGGGCACTGTTTGTCTAGCTTCCTCCTGTTGGGGAGGTTTTTCGCTCTGCAGACGATGATAACAAGCGTACCATCCGCTGTCTCAGGTCCACTGTTCATGATATATGGAGACTGTGGGCGATTCAAGTTTGAATTGTTATTGTAGAATGCCACCGTCTCTTCTCTCTTCTTTTATCTTTACACTTGGTTAAGCCTGAAAAATTGACAACCAACGAGGCTCAGCTCAATATTGTCCCTAGTTTAGTCTGCAGTGTCAATTGTCACTAACTGTGAAAAATCAAAAGAAGTAACGCAACGCTCACAAGTCTTTTAAATAGAAGGCTTGTTTACTTTCAGTCTTCGTTCTCTTCTTTTCTTTATTTTTTAATCTTCCAGCTAATGATCCATGAGCAGGGCTGTATTACTTTTTTAGGATGATTGTGCGACCTACTTTGTTTACATTAGTGACGCATTCGGTACTATCCGGACACTGTGAGACAAGCTGAATTTATATATAGATTGGCCTGCATACAGTCTCGCAAATGACCCACTGTGGAGCAGCGGTTGCACTTCTAAGAACACCGGAGGTGGCTACGGGAGGTGATGTAGACCGGCTTAGGCGACATTCGCTGCAGAAGTTACAATTGGATCGGCAGTGGATCCTCGGTCGGATCATCTCTTAGGGCTCCAATTGGTTCGCTTTTCTGTACATTGATTCACATTTGTTTCAAGATCGAATAATTATCGCACAGCGGCTAAAGGTAAGCGACAGGGTAGAATGAAGCTGGTCTGACAGGCTGTGATTCTCTTGGTTTCTGCATTGGCATAGGTGTGTGTTTGTAACGACATGCAAGAACCAACCAAGATGCTGAAACTAGACCACAGAATGGCCAAGTATGGAACGATATGCATGAGACAATAATGGCCCGAGCATTAGACTCATACACACTTCCTAGTGCAAAGTATGACCTTACTCTCTGGCATCTGGCAAACTTCCAGCCAGATTTCCCCTTCACCTTGAGCAGTTCCCGAATAACCCCATTCAGAGCACATATATGCCATATCTCCTTCTATCAGATATCTCCCTCCTGCCTACTCCCTTGGAGATGCACCACCTCTTTATTTGCACCCATTAGCCTGCATGTGGACAGCCCAGTCCTGTGTGTAACGTTTCAAAGTCAAACCTGATGATCCATCTGGTCCTGCATATACCGTGAAAAATATGTGCAATATGGAAACACTTTAACCATCTGTACCAGTGTGCTAGTCTACTATTCAGCTGTATTCATCCAAATATGTCTAGAAGAGGTCTCCCATTTGGTTTTGGTATAGAAGCGGAATCAATACTAAATGATTCCCAGTCAAAACCACATTTGGCTCTCCCCATAAATCACGAGTTAAACGAAGATGAAGAGAACGTAGCGAAACAGTCTATTTCATTTGCTAAGTTGGTAGCGGATGGCCCCTTTTTCACAGGTTCTACTATTGGACCTAGGGAAGAAACGGGCGATGGAATTCAAAGACATTCAGATAAATATAAAAAAACCAAGAAAATCGGCAGAACCATAGAGGAGCACCCTTACCAATTGGAATTCTTCCCAGATGAGCTCTACCTGGTGATGGGTATCTCCAACAAGCAGAAGAAAATGTTACTATCAGCTTACAAGGTTGATGGAGGGTTACAGTCTTTCAACTTAACAGAGAACGACGACGAAAAGGCGACTAGCTTATTGGAAAAATTCAAGAACTTGGCTGAAGAGATTGAAGTGAACGAAGACAAAGACCAGCCTGAAGAAATTGAGGAAGAGTTTGATGACGAATATGAGGAAGACGACGACGATGATTATAATGCCGAAAAGTATTTCGACGATGGCGATGATGAAGGTATGGATGGAGGAGACGATGAAGCAGCTTTCTAAGCTTAATAGAACCCACAAAATAGATCAATGTACATTAGATATAGTCAACTTTTTAATATATATGTTTGCGCATGTTACATTTCACTCCTCTGCTCTACTCTGCTTCTGGTTCGCTACTGTACAGCTGCCTTATATTCTTGGTTGATGTCTTTCTATTATCTATATGCTAAATATTTACTCCGGGGCTCGCTAAACATCGACAGTGAAACTAACAAAGGAGTTTCTTGCACCATCGATCTTCTCAAACCATCTTCCTAACTTGTGTTCCTTACTTGTTAACGCACAAATTGTCACCTTTTTGTCTTCGATCTCCACATGGTCAATCTTCACTACACATCCGTTGATATTGTTGATCTCTCCGATCAATTGGAAGGAACGCAAACCCTCTTGGTCCAACTTCCATACTTTAAGACATCCGTTGTACGAACCAGTTACAAATATGTCGCTGAATGGCACAGCATGGATTGCTGTTATCCAGTATGGTAATGGTTCAGGTACTTGTTGCTGTGCAAGTTCATGGCTTACTTCGGCACTGGCTTGTGCTTGTGTCAATGTTGGCTTCAACCCGTGTGAGAGTCTCTTGGTGAAAAGAGCCTTCTTCTTTGCGAGTGACCACAAGGCCAAGTTCCCGTTATCAGATCCTGTCACAAAATGTGATTCATCGATCATCGATACTACTTCTATGCTTCCTTCTGCGTGGAATGCCTCTTCAGGCCCCTCTGTGTCAATCTCTGAGTTATCTCTTCTCTTTCTCCTCTTTTCTGTTGAGTCTCCTCCTCTGAAAGTCAATCTGGATTCTTCTGCGATTTTCCAGAACAAAGCAGTCTTGTCTCTAGAGCCAACTGACACACAAGTCTCTCTACTTAAACAGGACACTTCAGTGACATTGTCCTGGTGTCCATACAACACTTCCAATTGTGCAAATTGGTTAATCAGGTACGTTCTTATTCTGAGATCTGAGCACGCGGCATACAATTGGTCTGTTCCTCTACGGAAAACAATCAGGTTGATAGCACTTCTAGTCTCCAATACTTTCAAACAGGAAAGATTTTCACTGGACCATATGATAAGTCTACCGTCTGCACCTCCAGTGACAACGTACTTTCCATCAGGAGAAGCCGCTACGCAGAGTATGTGATCACAATGGTGATTTAAACGTTGCTCATTCTTAATTGTCATGAATTTCTTGGAGCCACCCTTGGTGTGTTTTATTCTTTCGATCTTGTTGCTACTGTTGTCAATCTTCCACTTGATCAACTCACAGTCTTTTGATACAGTATATACAAATGGTGCCCTTATGGCCATGCTAGTTAAATTTTTAGATCCAATTCTGGTAGTCTTGATATTAAGGTCTTCAAGTTGGGTCCCCACTTTTTCTCCAATGAACTTATATACGTAACCCTTTTGCTCAGCAACGTCGGTTTGTAATCTTCTGGAAAGGATATCGTCATCGAGATCTTGAGCATCAAAGAATTCGTCATCGTCTTCAGCTCCTCCAAATTCGTTTTGCTTTAAGTTCTCAAGGTACTGCTTAGCAAGTCTTCTTCTCTTGTCTGCAGCATTTTCGTCCGCGAATTCTTCATCTGAAGAGAGCTCTTCACTATCACGTCCATCCTCGCCGTCATTATCGTCGTTTACGGAGACATTGCCTGGTTCATCGTCTGTGTCACTTGCGCCTGAAATTTCTTCATCGTGATCATTTCTTGATCTAGATGCATTTTGCTTTGTGTTTGATTTGGAATTTCTCGACGTCTGCTTGGTAGGACGCTTTCTTTTCTTCGAAGGATCCGATAAAAAGGGATCGCCGGCCATGCTGATGATAAGAATATGCCTCGGAACAGTACTAACTAGCGTCTAGAGTGTGTTCTTTTAACCTGTCTCATCTCATGAAAAGACTTTTCGAGATGAGCTTTGGGTGCGAGATGTACTGAAAAAAAATTCCAGTAGTCATGTGACTGTAGTCACGTTTGATTCTTTGGGTGAAAAGTCCTAGTGATGGTATCAGCCATGCTAAGAGGACAGGTTAAGGTAGCATATCTGTGAAAGTGACTCTTGTAAGGAGACTAGCAGAGCCGTACTTCCGGCAAGGAATTTTATGATTTTTATTCCCCAAGTATTTTCTCTACTTTATTCATTTCTACTTGTCTTGCTCTGCTATCCTGCTCCACTATTCTGTTCTGCAACTCTGGAGATGCACGTCAAAACACGATCAACAGTCTAGCTGAAACCAAGACAGTACACAGCTCCATAAGTATATTATACTGATGTTTATTGATATCTACTTACTATCATACTTTTTAATATTAACCTCTTTTTCGCATGCTAATAAAACACTTTTTTCTTTTGTTAATCCTCTAACAAGTCTTCAATGTCGTGATCTTCTTGAGCATCATAACTAGTTTGATGTCTTTCTCTCAACGTTGTTGCACTCTCAGCCAACTCACGTTCAACTAGCTTAACATTCTTTCTGGTCTTCTTTCCCCAGCCAAATGTGGCAGCTTCTGCCTTCAATTTTGCGGCTTGGGCCTCTTTTTCCTTTCTTTCTTTTTCTGGCTTGTCAAGCTTTTCTTGTTCATCAAGAGCAATTTGTCTTTTCACCTGCTTCATCTTGGCCCACTCACTATAGTAGTTTCTGAAGATTACATATGCCGCAACGAAGATCACCAATCTCAAATACTTGGTAAACGTATCCTTTTCAACGTAGTCATAGATGAATTCGAACATTTTCTCGGTTATCCTTTAGTTAGTATAATGAAACGACGATCTTTCTTCTGCGTCTTCTTCCTCTTCGTTCCAGTGCTTTTTGGTTATTTACTAATCAACAATCTTCTAGCGATGTTGATCTCCGCACCCTCCGGGCACGACCTTGCGCATCTCACCAAATGCGCGCTAAACGGTTGCACTGGAAGCTTCCACTTATTCCCGTGTACACGCTGAGAAAAAGATTACTAGAGACACTATAGGGCCAGTTTTCTGTCCCGGACGATAGTTAAGAGCTATAGATTGGAATTTGACTCTATTAGAACTGCTAATTGGGTATATTTAACATACTTAGGCACTTTTTCTGTGGACTTTACTTGAATACTAAAGCTCATCGTCACTATCGGCAAATGGGTCCAATTCTGGAAAATCACCAACTTCAACTTGCTTGGGCTTCAAGATACTTCCATGGTTTTGTCTACATTCAAATATTCTTCTTCCATCTATGGTTCCGTCATTCTTTCCAACAGGTTCATGGAACTCCACTCCAACCCAGATTTCGTCTTCTTCTCCTTTGCTTAATTCCGGGATTTTACCAACAAACTTCACTACACCTCTTCTCTCACCCTGTATATTGATCACTCTACACATATCTCCAGTTTTCATACTGGAAGATATTTCCAAGTTTTCTTCTATGTTTCTTTGCTTGATTTCGTTGAATTGGGGATCGAATCTTCCTAGCTGATTCAGTTTCTTCCAATTTAAAACCGTATTATTCTTCTTAGCGTATTCGTCCTCGCTCAACTTAAATTCATACGCTGCTTCATTTTGCCCATCTTGTGCTTGCTCCTCTTGTTCAAGCTGGGCCAACACGGAATCAGGGTTACCATCCTTTACATGGAATCTACAGTAGGGAACTACTCCCTTTATCGAAGAAATATGAACGGAGCGATCTTTTTCTTCGGAATATTCATTACTGTCTGAGATTACTACGTACTCATTTGAGGTAGAATTTGGGTATAATAAGATGGTTTGATACTTAGGCTCAACCCCGGTGATTTGCTCTAATTTTATTTTGAAGTAAGACAAATCCCATTGAGGCGATATCCTTCTTTCAGAAGAAGTCAATTCAGAGGTCACGAAGATACTAATATCAGACATTGTGGATAAAAGAACAGTGTATAGTATTATCTAAACACATTGGAAATTTTTGTTGCATAACGCATACTACTTTTCGTTAGATACAGGACAAGCCATACGTGATGCTTGTAAAGACAGCTCCTGAGTACTGGAAACATGGCTTTTTTTCCTAGTTATAGTGAACTTAGAGTAGTATATTGAAGGTAGAAGGATTAAAAAATGAAATATTAAAACTCTTTTACTATGCTGAAAGCAATTATTTACTTAAACTAACATTTTTAATTGCACTTCTAAGTAATGGCTGCAAATCTGACCTATTAAATATACTAAACCTACCTAAGTTGTAGTCTCATTTAAACTAGCTTCGAAATCTTCTTTAGATACCCCTGCTCTCCATCTTAGTTTGTACGCTGGGTGGGTTGGATCAACAAATGAAGGGTCTTCGCCCTCAGTTCCAAAAACTTGCTCTCTGAAAGTGAGACCCTCCTCAGGGTAATCTTCCCAAGCCAATCCTCTCTTTCTCAATTCTGGGATAAGTTCATTTACCAATTCCTCAAAGGTTCCGGGAGTGATAGCATATGTGAAATTGAATCCATCCACTTGTGAAACATCAACCCATCTTTCAATCTCATCTGCTACTTCTTCCTTGGTTCCGTATAGGACGGGCCCAAGACCACCGACCGTAATTTGGTCAGCAACGTAGTTTCTGGTTTTCTTTAAGTTAGGTGGATCACCTGGTGCTTCTTTAGTCCAGTTTTCAACTACTCCACGGATTGCATTACTTCCGACATCACGTAATTCTTGATCTGGATCGAACTGTCCAATGTTGATACCAGTCCAACCACTGAATAAAGCCAGGGCACCTTCTTTATCACCAAAACTCTTAAAGTGTCTGTATTTTTCTGCCGCTTCTTCATGAGTCTTGCCAATTACTGTGGTCACCAACTGAAGAAACTTGATTGAACCTTCTTCTCTTCCATATTTCTCTTTGGCAATTTTCTTTATCTCCTCAATCTTTCCGGCTAAGCTTTCAGGTGTAAAGGTTGTGAGGAACACAATCTCTGCGTTTCTTGCGGCAAAATCCTTTCCAGAAGGTGAAGAGCCTGCTTGTAATATGACAGGCAATCTCTGTGGAGTAGGGGAAACAATATTTGGCCCTGGCACTTTGAAAAACTTTCCTTCGTGGTTGATTTCTCTAACTTTCTCGTGATCCGTAAAGATTCCCAGTTCCTTATCAAGCTTAACAGCATCATCACTCCAAGACGATAAGAACAATTTGTACACAACTTGAAGGTATTCTTCGGCTCTTTCATACCTTTCAGCATGAGCAGGTAAATCTGCCCCGTTTAAAGTATTTCTGGAAGCACTATCCAAGTAAGAAGATACAACATTCCAGCCCACTCTCCCATTGGTCAATTGATCCAAAGTGGCTAATCGTCTTGTAAAATGGTATGGAGCTTCACTAACTGTGCTAAAGGTTACCCCAAAAGTCAAGTTCTTAGTTACTGCTGCCATTACTGGAACAAACAAACTAGGCTCATAAACGGGCCATTGAGCACCTGAATTGATCGCGGCCTTAAGGTTTCTGGGGCCATTGTAAACATCATAACCACCCAATACGTCTGCAAGGAAGACAGAGTTGAATTTTCCTTTTTCTAAAAGCTTTGCCAAATTGATCCAGTAGTCCAAATCTTTTTTGGCCGATTGATCATCTGGGTGCTTCCACAACCCAGGGGATTGGAGCCCGCTAGTTCCCATGTCAAAGGCATTGATAATAAGAGGTTTTCTGGTTTTCGTCATGTTATTCAAAGTTAATTGTTTTACTTAACTGTGACTAATTAGATGTTCAATTTTAAGCTAGTGTGGATTAAGTATAGTTTTTATAGTATGAATTTTCTAGTTCAAGAACAAGATAGGTTTGATGCATTGGGACTAAAGGAGTCATACAAATTAATTTCGATCATAGATCAATATAAACCGATATGCAAATTGCGTAATTTGCTACTCTATTGACACCTCATTAAGGTTTCCTTTAGCTTGTACTTTGTCTATGCTACTGGGCAGTTGGTTTGATTGCAACCACAGTTGCATTGAAAATCACTTTCTATGCAGCATGTGCGGCTGGCGACTAGCATATACGGACCAAGTACCCTCAATCCACGCAACATCCCCTGGGGAAAGTAGATAGGGCAACTCAATTGTTGGCGAAGCATCCCGTATACACCAGCTTTAGTGAAGAAACTTCAAACACGTAATGCAAACACTTCGAAAAGGTAATTCTGAGCTTCGTGAAATCCTTGAAGTAGCCTGAAATGAGTAACATTGTGGCTGTTCCAACGTGATAAGATTTCAATTTTGCTACACATTGCTATCTCATAACCTATTGGTGAAGTGATTCTAGGTACTGGCAAGGGACTAACGGCTGAAAACATCTGCATGGTAAAGGGGACCGATTTCTCGGAAATTTCTCGGAATTACCACCAATAGGAACTCGTTGTTGCTGGTCTGAACTATTGTAAAAGAAGTTCGCTTTTGGTTTCTTACATGCAAGTGCCCAATATTAGCCAGAGTGGGCATCTTACATATTGGAGCATATCCCGATATAATTGATAGGCATGAAATAAAGCCCTACATCTTGATGAACACCAGTATGCTTTCCAACATTCTGTATCAGAATCTGTCCAAACCAATATCGGGCAATTACTAACTGTAAATGTATAGGTTTCTTAGGTCAATTCAATGAGGACCAAGATATGCAAGTTGCAAATTTACACTGTGGATGAACTAATCATGATGCATCATGCAATGCAGGTGCGAACTTCGAAACAATTGAAATTTGCAGCCACATCCCAAACCTTAACTTATCCACGGAAGAGCTACTCTTCTACTCTTTTTAAAGGAATCTAAATAACTACTACAATTAGGTTAGGGCATTGCAAAAGCAGATTGCGCAATATAGTATTAAGACTTGTGCTCGTTTGGGGACAGCAAGCTACGTCGACGCGGCGTACATGATCTGAGAGAAAAGGAACCGGCATCTCCCAACTTTAATTTGCAACTTATAAATAAACTACAATCTTCAGTTAGCTTCTAATATCTCTTTGGCCTGAAGGTATAACAAAAATTGAAAATGGGTAGCTTTGAAGTTCAACTTTTGGGCCAAGCTGTTGGTTATGGAGTTTTGGTAGGAATAGGTGGTCTCTTTGCCATTGCAATTGTAGTTGCAACCAAGCTCATGTCAAAGTATTTACACGAGAATGCACACTCCACGGAGATGTTTATGGTAGCAAATAGAAGTGTTGGAATTGGATTGACTGCTAGTGCTGTCTACTCTTCTTGGACTTGGGCTACTGAGTTTCTATGGGTTGTTACAATGGTCTATAACTATGGAATAATGAGCTCCTACTACTACGCAGCCGGTTTGGGATTCCATATCTGTCTTATGAGTGTTGTAGGAATTTTATCCAAGAAGAGAATTCCCAGTAGCCACACATGTCTTGAAATTGTTGAATTGAGGTACGGAAAGGCTTGTCACTTACTTTTCATGTTCTTGTGCTTAGTGAACAACTTACTTTCTTGCTCATTTATGATATTGGGCGCAGCAAGTGCAATTTCGGCCATAGCTGGAAATCTTCATATCGTCGCAAGTGCTATGTTGATTCCATTTGGAGTACTACTTTACACCACTGTTGGTGGATTGAAATCAACCTTCTTAACTGACTTCCTTCATACATTTATTTTGCTTATCATATTGTGTTATGTGAACACTGCTGTTTTGCAATCGCCTCATATTGGAGGGATTGATGGGCTTTATAAATTAGTCTTGGAGCATGAGGACGACAGGTATGTTGAAGGTAATTATAAAGGTTCCTTTTTGACAGGAAAATCTCAAGGAGCAATTATTTTTGGATTGATTCATACCTTAGGGGATCTTGGATTGACTGTCATGGACAGTTCATTCTGGCAAAAGAGCTTCAGTTCAGATATTCACTCGGCGGTGCCAGGATATCTTCTAGCAGCTGGAACTATTTTTGCAAACGTTTGGCCATTAGGTACAATTGTTGGATTGGCTAATATAGTGTTGGAAGATAATCCTATTTTTCCTACATACCCTAGAAAGATGACTACTTATGAAATCAATAACGGGTTGGGTTTACCTTATGTCTTGAAGGCAGTGCTAGGAGATGGAGCTGTTGGGGCGATTTTACTAGCAATTTATTTGGCTGTAACTTCAACAGTCAGCGCCCAGATGATTTCAGTAAGTAGTATCATATCATTTGATATCTATAAGAAGTACATCAAACCAGACGCCCAAAATAAACATTTAATTAGAATATCTCATTTCGGAGTGGTTTTCTTCGGTTTATTTTCAGCTGGGTTCTCCATAATGTTACACTATGTCGGTGTTGATACTACTTGGATGGGATATTTCCTATCCATGGTAATTTGTCCGGGAGTTGTTCCTTTGGTTTTGACTATTACATGGGACCGCCAGACAACATTAGCAGCATTTGCTTCACCTATTGCTGGAATAATCCTTGGAATTGCCGTCTGGCTCTCAACTGCGTACCATTTCTATGGCGAGGTGAGTATTGTGAGTACAGGACAGCAATTACCATGTTTGTATGGTGGGTTAACGGCCATATTCGTTCCAGCCATCTTGACTGTTGTGATAAGTTACACCATCAATCCCCATAGATTTGATTGGGAGAAGTTTCAAGAGGCTAAGATTATTGTTGTCGAAGAAGATGCCTTCAAGAAGGATGAGACCTCTGGATCTGATTCTGAGACATCCAGAAAGGAAGAAATAGAAAAGGCGAACTACAAAATTGAAGTAAATGAAGAACAAGAACGACTGAAACAAACAAATGTTGGTGAGGTAGAAGAAGCTGCTGGTATTTTGAGGGAGAAGAAAAGAGTCAATTTGTTAGTCAAAACTGCCTATGGGTCCTTGATATTTATGGTGCTTTTAACGTGGGTCGTCTGGCCCTTACCTTTATACAGAGACTATATTTGGGGTATTGAGTTCTTCAGAGGATGGACAGTCGTCTCGCTCATTTGGGTGTATTTGGCCTTTTTTGCAATCGGAGTGTATCCCTTATATGATGGAAGACACGCATTAAAAAAGGTATTTTATGGAGTTTATGTAGACTATATTAAACGAGAACACTGAACGGGATCCACCCCAGACAAGTGAAGAATAATTAATGTGCCAACTGAAAACTACAATTTAGAGTATTTATTATTGTTCAATAAAATTTTATTTGGAAAGATTGTGTAGATTCCTGACCACTGTCTAGTTACCTATTACACCTTACACTCTTAGCTGGTACTTAGTCCCACTTGACTTTTTATCATGGGTAGCACGGCCACCTTAGTATTACCTCTATGTAATTGTTGTAGCACATAAATTTGCAGCCATTAATTTTGTGCTTGCTTTACAATATGCAGTCCGACATGAAACCAATTTTTTTTTCAGTTTCATTTTCAATTTTCTGTAATTTTGAACGTATAACAAGGCAATCTACAAGTAACTTTAAGACATAATAGAATAGACAATATAGTAAAAATGGAGAATGTAAGTATAGGATTGAAGCAACATTGAACTATGGAGCACCAAAGGAGACAAAATCATCGGATTTATGCGTCCCAGCCAACTCCTTTTCGAAGTAGCTTATAGATAGTTTACTAACCGATGTAGCAAAATAACCATAAGGAAAACCGTCACAATAACAACAGAAGAAGACAAAATAATAATGCACAAAAGCCAGACGGTCCTAAAAGAGAAGCTATATTGGATTTGAACAAATACAAGGATCAACAAATTCGTGTTAAATTTATCGGTGGTAGACAAGTAGTGGGCACTTTGAAGGGATTTGATCAATTGATGAATTTGGTGTTGGACGATGTTGTTGAAACTCTCAGAGGTACGTATGAGCGAATTTTTGTTTGAAACGCGCGGGAGATCGATGTTGAAGCATTCAAGCATTCAAGGACCGGAAATCAATGAATATCTCCTAGTATATGGGGTATGGAGTCTTCGAACGGTCTCTTGTATCGATCACAATGTGGAAGGAATTATTTATACTAACTTTTTTTTAGATCCAGAAGATGATAGCGTATTGACCAAGGAAACCAGAAATCTTGGCTTAGTGGTTGTGAGAGGACCAACCTTACTTACCATCTCTCCAGTGGATGGTAGTGAAATTATCGACAATCCATTTGCAGCTCCAGAATAGCTAATGAGGTGTAGTATATATGTAAAATAAATGGAAAAGATAAAAGAAAGCGGAGAGGAAGAAAACAGGGGATGTAGGAGAAATGAGCACTGTAGCGTTGCTTAATGCAGGGCATATGAATAAAGTTGTCCACTTTCAAGGAGCCCGGAACGAGAGTATTCTCAACCCAAGTTGAAGCAAATATAGTGTTCTCTGACTGGGCCTAAATATTTAAAGACTGAACGCACGAGCGTGAGAGCACCCTAAATCTGAACCAAGGAAGAAAGGAAAGACACGAGCATGATCGACATAGTATGCTCACAGATAAGCAGGTTTTCTCTCCAGGTATTCTCTGACCTTGTTCTTCTTCTGCTCACAGATAAGCAGGTTTTCTCTCCAGGTATTCTCTGACCTTGTTCCCATTCTGCTCACAGATAAACAGGTTTTCTCTCCAGTTTCTTTCTGACCTTGTTCCCATTCTGCTCACAGATAAACAGGTTTTCTCTCCAGTTTCTTACCGACCCTGTTCTCATTCTGCGTGCTATACCTCTGTCCATGCTCTTCTGTCCATGCTCCCATTCTCATGTATGTAGAGCTTCGAGCAGCGTGCTGCACTCGTAAACCTGAGTACTCGAAAAGCCCGTTTTCTCACCCGCCTCTCTTCTCCGTGCGGGCACACCACATGCGGCGAACATTTTTAGTATGGCCAGGTGGACAAGCCATAAATGCGGCCAGGCTTGAATAATAATGGGTGGATCACAGCAGGTAAAACGTAGAAAGGAAACACTCCAAGTGCACTGGAGTTTACAATTCTGGGCCCCATTTCAGCCATGAAATGCCAACCCAGCGAACCAGTCCCCCCCGACCCTGCTCCATCCTATGCACTGCTACCCAACCCTCCAATCAGCAGCCCCCAGGTTCCTATCCAACGGAACCCTTTCCTGTATGTAGTGTAGCCGTTTTCCTGCAGCTCATCGACAAGCGCTGATGAGCCTAATCGCCTGATGAGCACAAGATGAAAGAAGATAGAAGGGGGGAGGGCCAGCAGTTAGATTGTATATAGCAGGCCAGTTGCAATTCCAGTTCCAGTCCAGCAAACCATGTCTTCTGAAAACCTTATAGTTCTCCCACAGACCAAGCAACTCATTGGGTTGTACTCGATCATTCGTGATAACGCTACCAAGAGAGGAGACTTTGTGTTCTACTCAGACAGAATCATCAGATTACTCGTAGAGGAGGGATTGAACCAATTACCAGTGGAAGATGCCGTTGTCAAGTGCTATGGAGACCACGAATACAAGGGATCCAAGTTCCTTGGTAAGATCTGTGGGGTATCCATTGTTAGAGCTGGTGAATCTATGGAGCAAGGTTTGAGAGACTGTTGTAGATCAGTCAGAATCGGGAAGATCTTGATTCAAAGGGATGAAGAGACAGCGTTACCCAAGCTTTTCTATGAGAAATTACCAGAAGATATCCACGAACGTTACGTCTTTCTCCTCGATCCAATGTTGGCTACTGGTGGTAGTGCCATGATGGCTGTGGAAGTGTTGTTGAGCAGAGGAGTCAAGATGGACAGAATCTTCTTCTTGAACTTGTTGGCGGCCCCAGAAGGAATTGAGACGTTCCAAGCTAAGTACCCGCAAGTCAAGATCATTACCGGTGGAATCGACGAGAGATTGGACGAGCACAAGTATATAGTACCGGGTTTAGGTGACTTTGGTGACAGATACTACTGCATTTAGAGAAGAATGAACGGAAAAGGAAGGTGAATAATGTATATGTATGCTAGTAACAAGTGTGCTGTGTTTATGAGTGTAGGTAAGTTTGATGCGCTTTTGATCTATAAATACCTCTTGTGAACAATGTCTGGATTCTCTTGGTACTCGCCGGAAGTCACCCACATCTTCTTGAAAGTGGACAACCCTGCGAGAATGGAGCCTCCTATCCAGGTCGAGTACTTCCTTTCAGGCGGAGCGTAGATCTTGACTTTCAACTTGGAGTTTGTAGTCGTTGAAGACTCCTGTATAGTCTTCAATTCCTGTAGCATTCTATCTCCAAAACCCTTCAACAAGGTGTTCCCACCGGAAAGAATCACGTTCTTGTACAAGACGGGCCTCAAGTCTAAATCTGTTTTACCTATGGCCAAGCTAGTCAAATGGTGGACACCTGGGGACTCCTCGCCGATCAATTCAGGATTGAACAAGATCTCCGGAGCTCTGAACTTCTCCATCCCCACTTGCATGAGGTGCCCATCGGGCAATCGGTACGATTCGTACCTGCTGGAACCACTGCCGCCGTCTATGCTCGAGTACATCTTCTCATCTCGGTCTATGTCCTTCAGAATGTAACAGCACTTCTCCTTGATGAGCCTGGCGATCTCCAACTCCAGCAGACTGGTCAACCTGACCCCGGACAGCTTCCTTATCTGCAACGCCAAATTCTCAGTGATATCTCGACCAGCCACGTCCAACCGCTTCATCGAATTGGGCAACAGGAACCCGTCGTAGACGGGCACAATGTGCGTCACTCCATCGCCAGAGTCCACCACCACCCCGGTGGTTCTCCCCAGGGCATACAAGGACAACACTGCCTGGATGGAGATGTACAAGCAGGGGACATTGAACAGCTCAAACAACACCTGGCACATCTTGTCCCGATTTCGTCTGGGATTGAACGGCGCCTCGGTGATGAGCAACGGGTGGTCCTCCAGCTGAGTCTTCAAGTCTTGCTGGTAGGTATGGTACCACACCCGTTCCATGTCTGCCCAGTCCGTGACAATCCCATGTTCCACAGGGTACTTCAATTTGAGGAGACCTCTGTTATTCTGAGCAGAGTTACCTATAAATATGTCCTCGTGCCCACTGCTGTCCGTTATCGTTGATCCCACCATCACCTTTTGATACTTGGGGCGCCCCACGATCGATGAACCGTACGACTTGGGTTTCTCTTCACCTGCAAAGCCAGCTTTAAGGTTTCCGGACCCATTGTCAATGACAACAGGCTGGTTGTATAAAGTATCGTCCATGCTACACCGATGTCTTTCTTCCTAACGCTTTTCGCTACGCTCTTCTCTGCGCTCTTCTCTGCGCTCTTCTTTACGCTTTCTTCTTATTTACTTTTTTGGGTTTCCTGTTCGCGTTCAGTAAACAAAAACAGAGAGGCAGAGCGCACAACGGTGATCAGGAAGAAGTAGCAGCTCTTTTCTTGGACCAGCTGGGTATATTCGAGTTCCATTCGTCGTATATCTGTATATCTGTTCAGACTTTGCCATGTCCGCTCTCAATACGCTCTCCAATAACCAGAAGGTTCAGCTTCGTAATGCATTCACCATCATTGATGGAGACTCGCGCGATTCCACCATCACCAAACAGGACTTGAAGAATCTCTACACCACGTTGGGACTACCAACGCCTACAGATAAGCAGTTGGGAACCATGCTTGAAGGGAAAGACGGCGTCAACTTCACGCAGTTCTCCAATATCATGGCCAAGGAGTTCCTGAAGTTTGACGATAAGCTCACCATTTACAATGCCTTGAAGGTGTTTGCAGAGGATACACCCACGGGCAACAGCACAACAGAGGAGGAATTTATTATTGATGTGGACACTTTGAAAGAGGCGTGCTGCTCGGTGCAGCTTGGCGAGATAGGCTCAGGAGACCACCGCTTGGAAAGAAAGACGTTTGACAAGTTGGTCAATGGGTTTATCAAGGAAGAGATTGACGGGAAGAAGGTGTTTTTGGCTTCGAAGTGGCTCGATGCGTACATTGATTAGGGGAGATAAAGAAGAGAAGAGGAGAGAAGAGAAGAGGAGAGAAGAGAAGAGAAGGAGGTACGGTTAATGAGGAGGGTGCAGATATTGAATAACTGGAGCCCTTCGCTAACCTCCCAGTACAGGCAACGCTCAAACGTACCACCCATGAGAGGATAGAGAAGAGATGAGAAGGAGTAGCCGGTAGGTAGATAATGAGGACAGATGGAGAAGGTGTAACAATTTGAATAACTGGAGCCCTTCGCTAACCTCTACACATCTCACCAGTACAGCCAACGCTCAAACGTACCCTACTCTTTAACCTACGGGCTACCCCATGACACATTGACTAACCCACACGACCACGAACCCCAACCACACGATCCACACCGTTCCCACGGCCCACACGCCGGCTGCCTACACACTCTGCGCTTCACTGGCCCATTTTTATGTATATTAATATGCTAATGGATAAAATACAAAACTGCTAACAGTCATTCTACTGATCTCCTCTTTCTGAGTTCTCTTTATCTATTCTTTTTTTACTTGATGTCATGTTCCTCTCTTCTTTGCTTCTTCCTCTTCTTCATTACCTCCTTCCTCTTCCTTTCCTCCTTTCCTCCTTTCATCTCCTCACACTTTACTCGATGCTGACCCACCTAAAGATCAATGATCAACTCATCGCACCCCCAATCTTCAAATGATCCGTCTGGCAAGTATCTTCTCACTACCAATGGAATCTTTCTTTGTGACAATTCTTTCATGGCAATTTGTAAAGGATCGGTCTCCCCCTCGATGTCAACCAAAACTGGAGCGTTGAGTGAAATTTGAAGGGCTCTTGTTCCCAATACTCTGGCTCTTTCATATTTGGTCATGTATGGAGTGGTAGTTCTGTCTTCCTTTGAAATAGATAATTCCTTGCTCGACTTGGCTTTTGCAAGGGCTTCATCGTTAGGTCCTAACCCACCGCTTATAATGACCCTACCATCTTCTGACTTCATTACTACGTCGCCGCCATTTTCATTACTGGCATGGGCATCGGTTTCGGGTTCATTATAGTCATCTTCCGAGAAGTGATCTGGCTGATCGAAGTCTTCATAGTTTTCCTGTCCGTCGTTGAAAGCGTTATCCTCAAAATCAGACATTATGATCCAGGGTTTTATTCGTTAAAGGGTAGCTAAACAGAAGGGATGGGCCATGAATATTGTCTGATATTTTTTTTTTCACGCTGTTGATATCTGAAAAATGGTACGCGCACGACCGATGAGATACAGTTCCACTCGGGTCGAGCAGTGTGGAGTGCTAAGGACACTGGCATCTTAATAGACTGGTTAGTAGGCTCAGTTGGGTTGTATATGTCTAGTTCCTTGCGGATTCAGAGCATTACAATAGGTTTATCGATTAAATTTTTATTGGTCTATATGTAGAACATTGTGTGGGTGTGATGATTGTAAAACCAGTTCAGAAGTCAACTTCTACTCCTTCATCTTCCTCGTCGTCGTCGTCTTTCCCTTTCTTGCACGTCGGTTCTTGATTGTATATATATATATATATATATATATTTGTTACTTAATATTTTTTTTCTTCTTTATTCCTGTTTTTATTCTCATTTTTTATATTGGTTCGTTTTAGTCTTTCCGTTTCGATCTAATCTACAATTCATCGGCGTATGGTAAAACGTCAATATCACCAACGGCAACATAGTTAAAGGAGGCAGCCTTGAAGCTGAAATCAGCCTTTGGTGAAGCTTCGACCTTGATGTCCAATGGAGATTCGAAGGTGGATTGTAAAGCTAATGACAATTTGGTGGATTTAACAGACTTGGTCAAGTCACTGGCAGTAACTGAGGTCAAGATCTTCTTGGCAGCCTTGATAGATGAGGCAACAACAGATGGATCAGCATCAGAAACGGCAACGTAAAACAAACCAGCATCTTGGTACTTCAATAACTTGGAAGTGGCAGCACCAGGTAACAGGGCCAATGGAGAAGCAGAAGATGCGAGAGCACTTGAGCCAATTGAGGTGGATAATAATTCATATGTGGAGAATTCGGAGGCCTTGACTGGGACACCAATGATAGCAACAGACTTACCGGATGATCTAACTCTGGATTCCTTGCCGACGAAGGAAGCTGGTGCAGAAGAAGAGGATGATGAACCTTCCTTTAAGGATGAGAATGCGGATTGGCTGATGAATGATTGTAGGTCTGCTTCGTTGACGCCTGAACCGAAGACAGAGACGTTGGAGCTGGTGTAGACATCGTCAGCGAATTGCTTAATTTCTTCAAGAGAAACTGGTCTGGCTCCGTCGTAGTACAATGGTTGACCGTAGCCCTTTCTGAAGGAGAGTGCGTGTAAGGATTCCAAGGCTGTGAAGGTAGTATCACTACTGGCGACGTCGTACTCAGCCTTGGCGACTGGCAAGACTGTTTCTGGGAATTCATAAGGTCTGAATGATGGCTTGGCCAAGACGTTACCTAAGGCTTCAACGTAGTATGGCAAATCTTCCTTGAGGAACTGAGTGTTCAACACAATGGCATCTCTGGTGACGTTTGTGGAGAAAACACCACCGAGTAATTCAGACTCTCTGGTGAACCTCAAAGCTGACTTAGTTTCAGTGTTTAAAAAGTTGAACTTGGATAACAAGTGTGCAACACCTGACTTACCGCTCTTGGAACCTGCGTTGTTCACAACAACTGATAAGGTAGACAAGGTAGAGCTTGGTGCGTCTCTGGTGGAAACCTTGATGGCAGCCACTGAGGAAGAGCTGAATGCACGAACAGAAGCACGAGATAACATATTTAAAATCGGAGTGGTGTTGTTTATGCTTTGGTAGGCTACCTAGGTGGTCTGTCACCTCTAATTTTTGTTTTGCTCTCTTTTTTTTTCACTGCCTAAAAAAAAAGTGTGAGAAATTCTCAATTTGTGATTGGCTTGGCTGGTGGAGGAAGTATGTGCAGGAATGATCTGGAGGTGGGTTCACCTAGGGGTACGATTTGTGGGTTACGAGGGAGGGAGGCGAGAAATAGGGATCAGGTTAGGGTAAGGGGACCACAAGAAGGAATTTGGACTTGCTTCAATGGGTATTAATGGGGGGTTTAGTGTGTTATTGTCAGGCTAAGTTTAAGTATGGTGAAGTGCTGTGTGCAGGATCCAAATACGAGGAGAAGCATGGGGTAGGCTCTGGGAAGTATGTTGCGAGACGTGCTGCAAGGTATACTTCAAAGGTGCTCTATAGGGGGGATACAGGCGGGATACTGGCTATACAGTGACCATACGAAAAGAGATGGAGTGTATTGACGGGTGTTTCTTCCTGTGGCTCTTTAGTGAAAGGGCATTCTGTGCAGGAGACTACCTATGACATGAGTAGCAGCTCCCGCGATTCTGCATGGAGGGTGCTGCACCTCTGTGGGTGCAAACGCTGACTCTCTAGAGAAGACATGCCACGTACAGCTATGCTACGCTCGGTATGCTACGCTCTGCCAGCTTCGATTCTGGAGTATATTTCTCTGGTACTCTACAATGCCACCCGCCGGGTATCAACATTTGATGCTCAAGTGTTTCTTCGAGAATTATTCTCGTGTATTTTCTATTTCTATGTGCATATGGACAGTCCAAATTTAATCATGCTTTATTCAACTTGAACTAACGGCATTAGAGTATATACCATTTGGAGGTACACTCATTCCTCGCATCCTTTTATATTTGAGTCAACCTCAACTTCTTCTGCAACTCTTTCAGCACTCCATTCTCATTGATATAGTCATATGTCAACTTTCCCCATATCAAATCCATCAAAATCAATCCATGGACTATGCCCCACGTCAAGTTGATACTGTAAAAGAAGTTGGAGTTCCCATTTCCCAATACAATCCAACAGTAGTAAAAAATTGGTGATAACAAGAGACATCCTGACATAATCAAAGCCGTGAAGCCCCCAAATTTACAGTACGATAAGAAGGACGTCTTGAAGATAGGGATTATCGACAAAACCAACCCCAAATCTCCAAGTGTAGGGTAGGCCTTGGTGAAAATAAGCCAAGTGTAACAGAGAATGCATGCCAAGAAGGAATCTCCAAGGTAGTTGCTCTTGGTTCCCTTGGAGTCATTTTCGGAAAACCTTATGGTGATAGGCAAAATGAACATCACTGAGTACAAATTGAAGACGCCAACGAAAAACGGGTGGAAGAATGCAAACATTTCAGTGAAAAAGTACCACCAAAGTCCCACGTTTGGCGAGATTTGATCGAACCGTATGATAGTAATCCAGCAAGATTCAACAAATTGCCACAGTGAAGTCATTGCGAAAGAAGCCAAAACGAGCAATCCCAATGACACGATGAAGATACCGACACCCTCCACAACCTTGACCTTGTCACCCTTTGTCACAGTCAAGGCGAGTGAAACTAAGGGGATCACCATAAAAATTGGAGTATAGTTGAGGTAACTTGCAACGGCAAGCAAGAGCATGCCTCTGGAGAGCGAGTGCTCTACGGCAACTTGAAAGATTGACTCCACAAGAAAAATGTGTGTGAAGAGTAATGTGGAATGTGACCAGTTGGTTAAGATTAGCAATGGATTAAATAAGTAAAAGGACGCAATTAGCTTGTCAGTGAGCGGAGACTTGATCAAGTTGGAGACTGTAAGGTCCTTAGCAGACTGCTTAGACTCTCCAGACTCAGACCTTTCAGACTTTTCAGATTTTTCAGCACCGACTTTGGCAGATCTTGTCTTAAAGTACCACTGATTAAGCTGGATCAACCTGTATGCGATCCAAAGATCAATTAACGTATAAAGTACATTGAAAACGATGTAGGAGTAAGGGAGATCATTGAAGAAGTTCAAAAATACAACCAAAAGTGGCGAATGGTGGTTCACACCTCCGTCGTAGAGGTTTATACCGTGCTGAAGGTAGTAGAAGGCCTCTTGGAGCGAATTGAACGATGTGAATGGCGTTGCTACCTCCACCGACGACACAGTGGAGGGCAAATCAGGCACAAACGACGGCGGCAAGAGCCTAACAGCAGCTCCTAGAACAAATATACCATTCAACATTCTTTAGGTGAGTTATTGCTGGCCTGTATCTGTTGCTCAATGTTCTTCTTACCACCATGTTTTGATGATTTGGTCTTAACCACATATACACGGGTTATATGCAGGATAGAAATTTGGTTGAATTTCGTGGGTACATGAAAAAGGCGTTCAGAACAGGCTAGCCAGTGGTACACAGCGCACTGTTCAGCCACCGATAATGTCTTCATTCCATCCTATAAACCCCAAGCCGTTCCTCAAGACGCTCATCAATAAGCAAGTCGTAGTGAGGTTGAAATGGAACAAAACAGAGTACAGAGGGATCCTTGTATCGATCGATAACTACATGAATCTTCAGTTGGAACAGACCACTGAGATATCTGAAGGAGTAGAAGAAGAGATTGGAGAAATTTTCATCAGATGCAACAATGTATTATTTGTGCGAGATGCAATAGTGAAGAAAGGCGATGCTGAGGAAAATGGAGACAACAACGGTGTGGATAAGGAGGTAGCAATGAATGAATAAGAGTCACTAGGTGTGGGAGTCAGAGCGAGCATGAGTTTGAGTTTAGTGTGTGCGTATGAGAAGCGAGAGTGATAAATAGCCAGTGCTCTAGCTTGCAAGCGCAGAACAGACCATGGTGTTTGATACTTAGCTGCGCCAAAACGCTCCTCTAAAGTAGCCCTCGATATAAAAGGGTATGTATTATATAGAATAATATTATAACGAATGAGACTTCTCAACTATTGTAGCCCCTTTCACATACTCTTTGCACACGATGGCCCATGCTGCTCTCCACGCTTCTTCTCACGGTTTTGGAATTTTTCAGAGGGAACGAGAAAAATGAAAAATTCGAGTTTTCGAAAATTGGCGATAGCTTCACCACAACGTTCATTCCAACACACACACCGTACACCATGTCTGAGCCTGTTGTTGCTCCGTACGGAGGGTTGCTCACTAGAACTTTAGACGAACAAAACGAAAGAGAAGCCAAATTAAAGGAACAAGAGGTGTCCGTCAGTGTCAATGGCAAGGAAGAAACCGTGAGACCTGGCGCTATTTTTATTCGCGGTGTAGATAACTTGTCCACTGAAGACTTGAAGGCATTCATAGATTATTATTTGAACTATGATGTTTCTGTGGACCCCGAGCAAGACGGGAAGCAGATCTACGAACCCCACCCTATCGAGGAGCAAATTACCTTCAAAATTCAGTGGATCAATGACTCGTCAGTGAACGTTGTCTTCCAGTCGCACGAGAACTCTGTCAAGGCGTTGAGCAAGATTTCCATAACCTCTTCCAACCCAAACATCGCCAAGACCGATGAGCAGCTAGCGGAAGAGTTTTCGCTTGAAAACAACGTCCAGGAAAGAGAAACAAAGCCGTACAACCCGATCATTCTATTCAAAAAGCAGATAGACTTGAAGAGCAGAATAGGCTTGAGCACTCCTGCTGACGAGGACCAACAAGAAGAGACTATTGAATCCACTGGAATGGATGAAGACGAGTCTTTTATAATTTTGTACACCAGGCAGTCGTTCCAGTCCGATGTGAAGGTGAAGGGGGCTGCTACCTACTCAAGATACTACTTGCTCCACGGTGAGCCCGAAAGACGTCAACGTAGACCTCAGAACAGACGTAGAGACAAGAGAGAAAACGACCACCGTAACAACAGACGAAACCGTATACCTGAAGAGCAAGCACAAGCTCCTAAGGTAGAAGAAGATCTCTTCGCTAGTAAATTGAGTGGCCGTCGTGGTGACCGCGGTGACCGTAGCAGTCGTGACCGTGATGATGTCATGGACATCGATAGAGATAGATCCAGATCTCCTGTTAGAAGAGCGCCAGAGGAAGATTTATTTGCCAGCAGATTAAGAAGGTAATCTGCAGATGAAAGGAATAAAAGGAAAGAGTGAGAGAGAGGTTGATACATCAAAAGCCTAGAAATATATTGTAATATTATAATTATCTACTGTAGTCTATACATTTTTATCATTTTAAATTGAGCGGCTCCACCTGCTCGCGTGCTAGAAATACGAAGCCCATGTCTGGTTCTAATTACCTTCTTGTCCAAAGTCATTGGTAAATTTGATGTGGTTTTCAATATCTGCGTCATTAACCGTAGGTCTATTACTCTTGATCGATTTAATAAAATCTTTAATGGTCAAGTCTGGCTCCTGAAGTTCGTCCGTTCCAATATCCATCCAGCTCATTTCCCTAGCACCATCATCTCCTGGAGAGCAAGGTAAAAACTTCTCCTTACCGTCCGCATCTGATATCACGGGCTTAAAGTGGGTAGCCTGTTGAATCTTACGAATTGGTTGCATTAAAGCATCTCTCACAACGACTGCTATATCATGACCAGAGTACCCATCAGTCATTCCTGCTAAGGTCTTCAAGTCCTGCGGAGTACATTCACAGGGTACGTCACCGATATTTATTTCGAACATTCTGGTTCTAGCTTCAACGTCTGGAAGAGCAATGTAGATACGTCTTTCAAATCTTCTTCTGATGGCTGCGTCCAATTGCCATGGGATATTGGTAGCTCCCAACACCAACACACCGCTTGCATCATTACCCACCCCATTCATTTGCACCAACAATTCGGTTTTAATTCTTCTCAGTGCTTCACTCTCACCTTCTCCACGTGGTCCGCATAAGGCATCCACTTCATCTATGAATATGATGGAAGGCTTACTCTCTCTAGCCATTGTGAAAAGCTGCTTGACCAATCTTTCCGATTCTCCCATCCACTTGGAAACAAGATCCGATGACGATACCGAGAAGAACGTAGAGTTGGCTTCTGTTGCAACTGCCTTGGCCAAGTACGACTTACCGGTACCAGGTGGACCAAAGAGTAAAATACCCGAGGTAGGTTTACGATTTCCCACGAACAACTGGGGAAACTTAACTGGCAAGATAACAGCTTCCTTAAGAGCTTCCTTTGCACCTTCTAACCCAGCAATATCGTCCCAGCTGACATTTGGCTTTTCTGACAAGATGGCCCCAGCCAACGCTCCCCTGAGCTTCTTGGTATCGGCGTCGTCATCGTCACTTCCATCTCCTGCTTTCTTAGCTTTCGTGGACCCAGATGACGAACCTTCAGCGGAAGAGCTATTGTTCAGCTTTTGTTGCTGCTTCTCTAAATGATCCTTCAACTGTTCGGCTCTCGTGAGATACTCTGTGAACTTAGATTTAATGAGGTCCTTGGTTTGCGGGTTCTTCTCATATTTAATGGCAAGCATCAAATAATCAAGTCCATTGTAGTAAAGTTTGTATGCCTCTTCGTGCCTTGTAGCAGTGTCGGCATCGATAGCCTTCTGAACAAGATCGATCCCCTTAGATAAGAAATCTGACATAAACTTGAGGGTGCTGACTTCTGTACGGGAAAATATCTACAAGCTCCAAAAACAATATTTTTGGTTTACTAACTGAATGTAATATGTACCAAATAAAATAAACCCACGCTTACCTTATCTGAGTTACGTCTAATTGGTAAGCAGGCCGCCTTGATTCGATTTACAATGGAGTTTAAAATTTCCGTGCTAGTCCGTTGCCTCTCAGGCCGAGTTGAGCGTTTTCGGTCAGTGTTGATAGTGGACTATATGCAGGAACGAAGATATATAGTACACACTATGTGGAGCATGAGGGAGGTGATGGGTTCGTAGCAGTGAGTGGTTTAGGCAGAGTGGCTAGAGAGAGGCAAAGAAGTTGTAAATGAATTGAAACTGAAAATTTTGCAAAATTACTCGAAAGCTATGGATTTTTCTGATGATGAGTCTAGTGGTGGGTGCTCTAAAATGCTTCCTTTCTTGCAATTTGCAGCCGTGCGCTTCTTTCACTCTCATTAAACAAAGCATAGGGAACCATGCGAATTTACCAGCAGTTTCAGAAACACACATCCCAAATCCGTCGAGCAAAAGATCTAGTTCGACTGAACAATATGAAATGGTCACTATTCAGTAGTCAATATTCACTACTCACTTCGTCTCATTGCCACAGTTTGCCATTCACGAGTCCAGCTCAATGGGCCCTGGGTGTACCATTTCTCATGATCATGCAGGCAGGAGCAGAGATGTGTAAAAACTGATTTAGAGTACGAGCTATTGCATCTCCACGATAGCAGGCGACTGGGAAAATTATCCACCAGGTACTGTATATGTTTCAGTCTGCATGCTTTACTACTCTTACCTTGAAATGTGCTTTTCACCATAGTTTCCCTTTCGATCTAATTTACCCTACAATCTCGAACTTCACTATCTGCGACACAGTCACACCGGCCCAATGCAGAAATTTCCGCATGGGATTATGCATGCATACGATGCTTACGTACTATCTATATAAGACATGTATCATGCTACAAGATGACTTTTCAGACTTATTGTAAGTGAAAGGTTGCTTCTGAGATTTCAGGTCTTGATTGCTGCTAAATATTGTGATTTTTACAATTAGCTACATTGCATACTCATTGCATTCTCATTGCACTTTCTCACTATAGGTGCACTATATAAAAATTATTCAATTATGAACGAAAAGATGGGCACTGGTGATCCGGAAGTTCTGTCTTTGGCATCAACTACTTCAGACCACTATGAACCTTACATGTGTATGAACGAAAAGATATGCACCGGTGATCCGGAAGTTCTGTCTTTGGAATCAACTACTTCGGACCATTATGAACCTTACATGTATGCCCTTACTCAAGTAACCTTTCCTTCGAAATCGCACCATGGTTCGGACTTATCGAGGATTATTTCCGGTATAAGAGAAGATCAAGAGTTACTGGCTGACTATTTACCAACAGTAGATGCTGAATATAGGCTTGCTAAGAGACTTACACATAACGAAGAGCCGAAAACGGTTAGATCGTTGAAATCAAATGATTCAGAGCGAAAATCTGGTGGAGAACCGGATTTGGAACAGCACCAGGAAGGTTGCGACGAAGATGACGATGGACAGAGAAAAGATGAAGGCTTTGCTTGGGTGGTAGCAATTTGTACTATGCTTGCAGTGTTCAGTACTTGGGGTGCTAGTGCAGGTTACGGTGTTTTCCTCTCATATTACGTTTCGTCAGACGCTTTTTCTGGTGCAAGCCAATACGATTACGCATTGATAGGTGGAATGAATGTCTGCTTTGCTCAATTGTTAGCACCAGTCTGCGTCTTATCTTATAGAGTATTTGGACCATATTACACATCATATTTTGGAATTGCATTGCAAACTTTGGGCTACATACTAGCCTCGTTTGCTACCAAGAGATGGCAATTGTATTGCACACAAGGTTTCATTGTGGGAATATCGTTTCTGTTCGTTTACTTGCCTGGAACATTGATGTTACCTACTTGGTTTGATAAGCGCAGGGCCACAGCTATGGGAATAGCATTTTCGGGATCTGGTCTCGGTGGTGTATTTTTTTCCTTGGTAATTCGTCAACTCATAAGTGTTACAGGAGATCAAAGATGGGCGTTACGAATGTGTGCATTTGTTACAGGATTTGTAGCTATCATCGCATGTAGTATGATGAAACCGAGAAATTATAAACCATTACCTTTGAAGACTACATTGACTAGAGCGTTCATATACAGCAACGTAAGAACCATTTTCTCCACAAATGTGTTTAAAGATTATGCACTTCTCCTTTTGGGACTCTGGTATGGCTTAACCTGTTTGGCTTATATATTGGTGCTTTTTTCTGTTTCGTCATATGCTATCCTGGTTGGTTTAACTGCATTTCAAGGATCTATAATAACTGCCGTGTTAAATGCTTCTCAAACCATTGGAAGGCCAGCTAGTGGATTTCTAGCAGACAAGTTCGGCAGGTTCAATTTTACAATTGCTTCTAGCGTTTATCTTTGTCTTTTGGTGCTCGCATTTTGGATTAATGCTACATCCTTTGGGTCATTGATGGGTTTCAGTATACTAATTGGCTTCAGCATCGGTATAGGGAATGTGTTTTGCCAATCATTGGCATCTGATATCTTGAATGATATGGACAGCTTACCAGCGGCATGGTCAGGGTTGAACATTATTGTCCTGTTCTTTTGCATAGGAGCAGAAGTGGCTGCCTTGGCATTGAAAAAAGATGGAGCTTCTAATGAGTATTTAAATACACAAATATTCGGCGGTGTTTGCTTCTTCGCTTCCGCCATGTTGTTATGTATCATGCGAGAAAATGTTGTGAAGAAAAGGTTAATGGAAAGTCTAGAAAGAGAAAGGAAACTTTACGAGGAAAGGTCTAACTTCAATGGCTATTTAAGGGACAATGCTGCTGTTAAAGGAGAAGAAATAAAAGCAATTGAGACAAGGATTGACAGGTATAAAATTCTTGTCCAGACTAGCTCTCTAAAAATTTACTTCATCAGATTGTTCTATCCAATTAAAGTATAAGTAAGAAGAAGTATATATATAGAGGCATTGTGTATTTTTATAGATTGTGAGATGAAGTTCCAATACCGAGGTGGACTCTCATTTGCAGATTTGATGTTTAATCACTCATGACTATGTATAACAATTTACGTGCATTCTAACTAGTCTGGTTTAAGTCGCTCTAAGTCATGATACTCCTATTTCTAACTAGAATTAAAAAAAAAAGCAAGACGTCGGCAAATAATAAATCATGCCGAAGCAACGGTAGCAGTTTGCTCTTATCCTTACTCAAATGGAAAGACATCGATCAAGGCTGTCATAAGTTTTACAATTAGTAATCATGCTATCTCCGCGGGGATTAAGTCATGATAAGACAAACGTCACAGGAGGAATGAAATTGCATCAAAGGAGTCAAACACGCATGGACTTCATATTTAATTCTATTGACCTAAAGCGTACAAGCACAATTTATTACTGAGCTTAAAAAACTAAGCTCTTCCAGAGCGAGTCAATTTGAGTCATCTTCCTTCTATTGTCTGTTGAGCCTCACCAGATCTGCAATTACATAAGCTCAGGTTGCAACCTCATTCGGACGAATGCAGATCCCCAATATCGGGAATACGGATGCTACCTAATTATATATATTATCTTAAGTTATCGTCGTCGTTTGAATCGATAGTCTGCAAACTTTAATAAGCTCTTACAATGACATATTCTAAGTCTGAAAGAATCGTGTGAAGCGTATTGGGCTTTGTATTCGCTTCACCATCATTTGATTACGTATACTGATAACCGATGAGCAGTAACCAGAACGTGGAACCTACTTCTTTAGGTATAAATGTTACATCGAAACTGTACGACCCTTATCACTTAGATAGAGCAACTGGAGCTCATTGTTCAGAATCTCGGCAAGGCTTTGAATTGTCGAGTATTTATTTCTGTAAAAGAGATAATACCCAAGAGGTCCAAACTGATTATTTACCTGGAGTAGAAGCAGAATATAGTCTTGCGAGAAGCCTTACATGCAATGAAGGGACAAATACTGAAAGGAGTTCCATTCCTATAGTAAATTCGACAGATCAAGCCCAAAAGTCAAAGAGCACGTCTGACTTGGAAAACCAGAGCGAAAGCTCAAATTGTGACGATAAAGATCCACCGAAAGATGAAGGATTCGCGTGGGTGGTAGCAGTATGCGCGATGCTAGCCGTTTTCTGTACCTGGGGCTCTAATGCAGGGTATGGTGTCTTCCTTTCATACTACATTTCATCGGATACGTTCGCTGGGGCAACTCGATACGACTATGCATTGATTGGTGGTATGATTCTCTGCTTTGCCCAGTTGTTAGCACCGGTCTGTGCTTTATGCTATAGGGTATTTGGGCCATTTTACACATCATATTTTGGGGTGGTATTACAGACCTTGGGGTACTTATTAGCATCCTTTGCTACTAAAAGGTGGCAACTATACTGCACTCAGGGGTTTCTAGTGGGCGTATCGTTCCTGTTTGTTTATCTACCTGGAACTTTAATGATATCCACCTGGTTCGAGAAGAGAAAAGCAACAGCCATGGGAATAGCTTTCTCTGGTGTAGGTCTCGGTGGTGTATTTTTTTCCTTGGTAGTTCGAAAGATAATAAGTGAAACAGGAGATCAAAGGTGGGCTCTAAGAATGAGTGCTTTTGTTGCGGGCTCTGTAGCTCTTATTGCTTGTAGTATTATGAAACCAAGGAATTACAAACCTTTACCCTTTAAACTTACATTAAGCAAAGAATTCATCTACACTAATGCTAAGTACATTTTCTCAGTTAGTGTATTCAAAGATTATGCACTTGTCCTATTAGGGGTTTGGTTCGGAATATGTACCATAGGTTATATGTTAGTTCTCTTTACTATTTCGTCATACGGAATACTGGTGGGCTTAAGTGCGTATCAAGGATCCATTTTGACTGCCGTGCTAAATGCCGGCCAAGTCATTGGAAGACCTTCCTGTGGTCTCGTTGCAGACAAGTTTGGCAGATTCAACTTTGCCATTGTCAATTGCCTTGTCATTACTGTATTGATATTAGCATTTTGGATAAACGCTACATCTTTTGGTTCACTATTAGCTTTTAGTGTACTTATGGGTTCGACCATTGGTGTGGGAAGTTTGTTTTGTCAATCATTGGCTTCAGATATTTTGCAGAACATGGAGAATTTACCAGCTGCATGGTCTGGATTGAATATGATTGTCCTGTTGTTCTCTATTGGAACTGAAGTATTTGCATTTGCATTAAAGAAAGATGGAGCAACGAGCCCCTATTTGCATACGCAGATATTCGGAGGTGTTTGTTTCTTCTTTAGTGCTCTACTATTGTGTGTTATGAGGGAGAAGGTTGTCAAAATGAAATTTGTGGCAAGCTTGGACGGAGATAGAAAGCTTCATCGTGAGAAAGCCAGCTTTAAGGAATCTTCGAATGATACCAGTCAAGTTGATATATTTGAGGTAGACAAAATACAATTGAGGATAGACAGGTATGAACTTCTCACTTGCAACAATTCCATAAAGAGTTACTTCGTCAGGATGTTTTATCCAATCAAGGTATAAATAAAAAGAACTAAAAATACGGTGGCATTGTGTATTTTAAATACTGTGGGGTAAAGCTTTAATATACTGTAGGTGAACACTCTTTTGCAAATTTACTGTTTGAATCAGTATGGCTATGTATTACTGTGTATTCTATTCTTGTGCATTACAACTCTATTAAGCTCAACCGCCTCAGTCATGATCTTATATTCCAACTAAATAAATTAATTTAAATATAGGCAAATAATACATAATCTACAAGTACCGAAATAGCTTACCCTTGTTATTACGCAGACGGAGAATCACCTAATTAAGTCCGTCCTCTACTTTACAATTAGCAATAATGGTTATGGTAGAGATACGGAAATGATGAAATATGCATTCCAGACGTGTGTAGACTTGTGTCAAACGATTTGAGCACTCAATGGTTTCTTACTTGTTAAATATCTTGCATTACATTGTATCGAAGTATGTAAACAAAATATAAGACTGATATGAGCGCGGTTACGCATTCTGGTAGAAATTGAGTCGTTTTCTTTGTTATCTGGTGAACCTCACAAGTCTAATTTGCACCTAATTATCTTCATTTGCAACCTCACTCGGGCTAAATACAGAAATTTCCGACACTTCGCTTAATGTTGCATATTCATATCTTACCTAAAGATGTCAATGTAGATTAAATTTGAAGGGCGTTAATTATAACAAGACTATTTCCGTGATAGGATCTTCACGAAATAGATTCATGTAAAGCGTTTTCGGCAATTAAGTAATCGGTACTACACTTGTTTAAGATATTAACCTAAATCTTAGTGATAAGTAATGAGTAGTACGAAGGACGAGGATTCTGCCTCTTTAGAAACAAACGGTACCTCAAAGGTCTACGAGCCTTATCATCTAGACACCACTGTTGAAGCACATTATTCAAAATCTCATCAAGGGTCCGAATTGTTGAAAATTTTCTCCTCTGCTAAAGATGGTCATGAGTTTCAAACAGATTACTTACCAAGAGCAGAAGCTGAACATAGTCTTGCGAGAAGACTTACAAATAATGAAGGGACACAGACAGAAAGCAATTACATTGCTTCAATCAAATCGACAGATCAAGCCCAAAAGTCAAAGAATACGTCTGACTTGGAAAACCAGAGCGAAAGCTCAAATTGTGACGATAAAGATCCACCGAAAGATGAAGGCTTTGCATGGGTGGTAGCAGTATGTGCGATGCTCGTCGAATTCTGTACTTGGGGCTCTAATGCAGGGTATGGTGTCTTCCTTTCATACTACATTTCATCGGGAACATTCGCTGGTGCAACTCAGTACGATTATGCATTGATAGGTGGTATGATTCTCTGTTTTGCTCAATTCTTAGCACCGGTCTGTGTCTTATGTTATAGGGTATTTGGACCATTCTATACAACATATTTTGGAATAATGTTACAAACGTTGGGATACTTATTGGCGTCCTTTGCTACTAAAAGATGGCAGTTGTATTGTACACAGGGCTTTCTCGTAGGCGTATCGGTCCTGTTTGTTTATTTACCTGCGACATTAATGCTATCTACTTGGTTCGAAAAGAGAAAAGCAACGGCCATGGGAATAGCGGTCTCCGGTTCAGGCCTCGGTGGTGTATTCTTTTCTTTGGTAGTTCAAAAGATAATGAGTGAAACAGGAGACCAAAAATGGGCATTAAGAATGTGTGCCTTTGTTTCAGGGTTTGTAGCTCTTATTGCTTGTAGCATTATGAAACCAAGGAATTACAAACCTTTGCCATTAAAAGTCACTTTGACGAAGGAATTCATTTTCGGTAATGCTAAAACTATATTCTCAGTAAGCGTGTTTAGAGATTATGCACTTGTCTTATTGGGGATTTGGTTCGGAATATCTGTATTAGGCTACATGCTAGTTCTCTTTTCAATCTCGTCCTACGGAATACTGGTGGGCTTAAGTGCGAATCAAGGATCTATTTTGACAGCTGTAATGAATGCTGGTCAAGTCATCGGGAGACCTTCCTGTGGCTTCATGGCCGATAAATTTGGTAGATTCAACTTCACCATTATCAATTGTCTCGTCGTTACTGTATTGATATTAGCATTTTGGATAAATTCAACCTCGTTCGGTGCATTGTTAGCTTTCAGTGTAATTATTGGCTCGACCATTGGCGTGGGAAGTTTATATTGTCAATCATTGGCATCGGACATTTTGCAGGATATGGAGAATTTACCAGCTGCATGGTCTGGATTGAACATTATTGTCCTGTTCTTTTGTATTGGAACTGAAGATATTGCGTTTGCATTAAAAAAGGATGGAGCAGTCAATCCGTATTTGCATACGCAGATATTTGGAGGTGTTTGCTTTTTTGTTAGTGCCTTATTATTATGCATTATGAGGGAGAAGGTGGTTAGAAAGAGAATTGTAGCGAGTTTGGATGGAGATAGAAAACTTCACTTTGAACAGTCCAGCTTGAAGCGCTGTTTAAAGGGATTCAGTCAAGCTGAATCCGAGTTGGAGAGAATACAAATGAGGATAGACAGATATGAACTTCTCACTCACCACAGCTCTATAAAATATTACTTCATAAGGATGTTTTACCCCATGATAGTGTAGATAATAACAGGAAGTGATAAGTAAATAGAATTTGAATAGAATTTGCAGCCGTGAATTGCAACCCTGCATCATGCAGGATGTACTAACTACTAACTTGAATGCATGAATCTTACTCTGTCTACCATGTAACTGTAGCTATGCAGTATAAAAATAAGCTTTCAGAATTAGCAATAGGGCAGAAGGAAGAACATCTACAAGCTGGAAGCCTATCCAAAAAGATACAAAGAATAATGCTGAACTCGTATCGATGTTATTTTATCTTGTTGATCATTCACACGGCTATAGGATCCACAATAGCAAAACAATTATTCACACGTATCTTCATAACCACGATTACTAATGCTGAGTGTCAAAAATGTGGGTTATCAAAAAGGGTCTTTGGGGAAGAAGTTGCGGTACCATTTCACCGCAAAAAAATAAATCTTCGACAAAGGTACAATATGACAATTGCATCATAGTTATGACTATATCTAAGTAAAGAATATTCTTACTAATTATCTTTCAGATTAAGGTTTCGAGGCAGCCTTTCGTTGTGCCTTAGATCATCCCCACTAATTTCGCACCCTCGGAGACTTCCCTCGGAGGCTTACCTGAGTCACAGCTGGCGCGGGCAGATGGCTAGAAATCCCGCCTTTATATATATATACGAGACTCGCATGCATGGACCTAAGGCTGTCAAATGTGCTATAAAATTCGAAGTGTGTTAGCTTTGTTCTTTAGTATTACCTATTCTAGACCTACAAGCTGAAGCGTGCTAGGTAAGAATCTTTTCAGCTTATTTATTACATATATTTGCATCCAGCCACAAATTCTGCGACACTTTATCACGAAGTCCAAAGGAGTTAAGCACGGCTAGGCATAAGGCTATTTCATATTTTTTTTAACTCAAATATTATCATCTGTGATGAGCCATCACCATGACGCAGAAACTCTGTCATTGGATACCAATGGTAGCTCCAAAGCTTACGAGACTTATCGAATAGACTCAACGACAGAAGCATATCGGTCCAAATCGCAGCAAGGTTCGGAATTATCTAGAATCATCTCCGGCATAAGAGATGATCAAGACATTCAAGCTGATTATCTTCCAACTGCAGATGTGGAATATAGCCTTGCAAAGAGACTTACACACAACGAGGAGGCTAGAACGGAAAAAAATTCGATCAAGTCAGTAAATTCCAATGACCAAGAACTCGAGTCCAATAAAAATGGTGCTGGAGCTGGAGCCTTGGAGCAACAATCCGCAAGCTCTGAGGAAGAGGAAGTAGGTCCTCAAAAAGATAAAGGATTCGCGTGGGTGGTAGCAATATGTACCATGCTTGCGGTATTCAGTACTTGGGGTGCTAGCGCAGGTTACGGTGTTTTTCTTTCTTTTTACGTTTCATCGGATGCTTTTGCTGGTGCTAATCAGTATGATTACGCATTGATTGGTGGAATGGTTGTTTGCTTTGCTCAATTGTTAGCACCAGTCTGCGTCTTATCCTATAGGGTATTTGGTCCATTCTACACTTCATATTTTGGAATTGCATTACAAACCTTGGGCTACATACTAGCATCATTTGCTACCAAGAGGTGGCAGTTGTTCTGCACGCAAGGATTCATCGTGGGAGTATCGTTTCTGTTTGTTTATTTACCCGGAACCTTAATGTTACCTACTTGGTTTGATAAGAAAAGGGCAACTGCCATGGGAATAGCGGTCTCTGGTGCAGGTCTTGGAGGTGTTTTCTTCTCCTTGGTTATTCGTAAACTCATCAGTGTCACTGGGGATCAAAGATGGGCTTTGAGAATGTGTGCATTCGTTACGGGATTTGTAGCAATAATTGCTTGTAGCATAATGAAACCAAGAAACCACAAACCTTTGCCATTAAAAGTCACTTTAACGAGGGAATTCATATTCAGTAATGCTAAAACCATATTCTCTGTAAGCGTGTTTAGAGATTATGCACTTGTCCTTCTAGGGATCTGGTTTGGGATTTGCCTCTTGGGGTATATTTTAGTACTCTTTTCAGTTTCTTCGTATGGTATTCTGGTTGGCTTAAGTGCGTTTCAGGGATCCATTTTGACTGCTGTAATGAACGCTGGTCAATTCATTGGAAGACCTTCTTGTGGGTTTATAGCAGATAAATTTGGTAGGTTTAACTTCACCATTGTCAACTGTCTTGTCATTACTATATTGATATTGGCATTTTGGATAAATGCAACTTCCTTCGGTGCATTGATGGTATTTAGCGTACTTATTGGCTTGACCATTGGTGTGGGAAGTTTGTTTTGTCAATCGTTGGCTTCAGATATTTTGCAGAACATGGAGAACTTACCAGCTGCATGGTCTGGATTGAATATAGTTGTCCTGTTGTTTTGTATTGGAGCTGAAGTTATTGCATTAGCATTGAAGGAAGATGAGGCTGCTAACCCATATTTGCATTCTCAAGTATTTGGTGGTGTATGCTTCTTTAGTGCAGCCGTCTTATTGTGCATCATGAGGGAAAGGGTAGTTAGAAAAAGGCTAGTTGAAAGATTGCTGACAGAGAGGTCACTTCACGATCAAAAAACGAACTCTAAGGGATATTTAAAGGAAAGGGACGAAGCTGACATTGAAGAGATAGAGCAAATAGAGGGGCGAATCGCAAGATATGAAATACTTGTGAATATTAGATCGGTGAAGCTTTTCTTTATAAGAATGTTTTATCCGATCAAGATATAAATTAGTGCAAGGTAACCAACATGTAAATAATATTGTGAACATCTATGGAACAAATACATGTAGACATAACAAAATAAATGTAATAAGAATACTATTATAACTGAGAGCCCGGTAGAAGGGCCAATGGATAGAAACTCATAGCTCATATATATCAAACCTCTGCATTATAATGGCATTAATCGCCGCGTCCTCCTCCACCCCCTTACATCTAATAGCACTGGAGCAGCAGATTTGGGGCTAGATAACCTTGTATGGATAAGAATTAATCTATTGGCAAAAGACCAAACAATATTTAATCATAGAAAATGCAACCTCTATAAAAGTGTGAATAGCGCCGCACGAGAAAAGTTCTTCGAAGTATATTAGCACCTATGGCTAAACACCTTGCTGTACATCAGAGTAGTCAACCTACAGCACATTGACAGGTGCCGAGACAGTTGGCTTGTCGGCAGTATATCGTCCTGTCTCGTGCACCACAGATTTTGGACAATCTTCATTTTTCCTTCTCTACATGAGCTTACTAAGAAATCAAGATAATATGCAGAAGGTTATCTTAACAGGTTGGAATTAGAAACTCATTCTCAGCCACGAATTGCAACCTGCATCATGCAGGAAATACAATCTTCAGTGCATGAATCTACTCAGTCAACCATGTAACAGAAGCTATGCAATATTATAAGTAAGCCTCCATAAATGGCTAAGAAGCAGTTGAAGTACATCAACAGGCGACAATATGAAGTGTGTGACGTTTGCTTCTTGTTGATCATTCTCCTAGCTCTATATTTCACCACAGCAATTGTACCTCGCATGACCGTTGATAAACACGATTACGCAATGCAGCAAGTCACTTGTGGCCATTTTGTAAAAGTTTCGCTCGTGAAGAAAACGGCATATCACTTCACCTCAAGGAGTTAATACTTCAAAAGCAGGTGCAACATAAAAATTGTGTCATAGTTATGACCTTATCATCATCATAAGTTTATGAAGTATGTCACTAACTAGCTTAAATCAATGATTTTAGTTAGCCTGTCATCTAGCTAGAGAACGTTTCTGCTTACTTCGGACTAACGGCTGGAGCCTTATCTGAGTCACGGCCCTATATGCATACGAGCCTCTCATGCATGGACCTAAGGCTGCTGAATGCAACCAATTTGGAATGTGTTACTTCGGTCTGTGATACTGCCTACTCCAGACCTACAAGTTGAAACGTGCTAGGTAGGAATCCACTCAGCTACTTCATTACTTATATTTGCGTCCAGCCACATTTCTCTGCGACAACTATCTCCATGTCAAACAGAAATTAAAGACGACTGGATATAAAGTTCTTTTATCTTTTTTAACTAAAATCGTAATGAGCCATCACTATGACGCTGAAAGTCTGTCTTTGGATTCAAGTGTTTCGGACCACTATGAACCGTACATGTTTGCCCTCGTACAAGACGTCTTTCGATCAAAATCACGTCAAGGTTCTGAATTGTCTAGATTCATTACTGGTATAAGAAAGGATCAAGAGTTACTGGCTGACTATTTACCAACAGTGGATGCAGAGTATAGTCTTGTGAAGAGACTCACACATAATGAAGAGGCTAGAACTGAAAGGAATTCAATCAGATCACTAAAGCCCAATGATCAGGAACGTAGGTCTACTAACGATAGTGAAGGAGCCGGAGATTTGGAACAACAATCCAGAAGCTCTGATGAAGACGATGAAGGTCCTCCAAAAGATAAAGGATTCGCGTGGGTGGTAGCAATATGTACTATGCTTGCAACATTCAGTACATGGGGAGCTAGTTCTGGTTACGGTGTCTTCCTTTCATTTTACGTTTCATCGGATGCTTTTGCTGGTGCTAATCAGTATGATTACGCATTGATTGGTGGAATAGTTGTTTGTTTTGGTCAAATGTTTGCACCGGTCTCCGTCTTATTTTATAGGGTACTTGGACCATTCTATACATCATATTTTGGGATAGCATTACAAACCCTAGGTTACTTACTAGCATCATTTGCTACTAAGAGATGGCAGTTGTATTGTACACAAGGATTCATGGTAGGAGCATCGTTTCTGTTCGTCTTTTTGCCTGGGACATTAATGTTACCTACCTGGTTCGATAAGCGCAGGGCCACAGCTATGGGAATAGCGGTCTCCGGTTCAGGTCTCGGTGGGGTATTCTTTTCATTAGTAATTCGTAGAATTATTGCTGAAACAGGAGATCAAAGATGGGCTTTGAGAATGTGTGCATTCGTTACGGGATTTGTAGCTATAATTGCTTGTAGCATAATGAAACCAAGAAACCACAAACCCTTGCCATTAAAAGTCACTTTAACAAAGGAATTCATCCTCGGTAATGCTAAAACCATATTCTCAGCAAGTGTGTTTAGAGATTATGCACTTGTCCTATTAGGGATCTGGTTTGGTCTTACCCTCCTAGGGTATACTTTAATACTTTTCTCACTTTCATCGTATGGTATTCTGGTCGGCTTAAGTGCGTTTGAAGGATCGATTTTGACTGCTGTAATGAATGCTGGTCAAGTCATCGGGAGACCTTCCTGTGGATTCATGGCTGATAAATTTGGTAGATTTAACTTCACCATTGTCAACTGTCTTGTTGTTACTATCTTCATATTGGCGTATTGGATAAATGCAGCTTCCTTCGGTTCATTGCTACCTTTCAGTATACTTATTGGCTCGACTATGGGTGTTGCAACTTTATTTTGTCAACCATTGGCTTCAGATATATTGCAGGACATGGAAAAATTACCAGCTGCATGGTCTGGATTGAATATAATTGTCCTGTTCTTTTGTATTGGAGCTGAAGTTATTGCATTAGCATTGAAGGAAGATGAGGCTGCTAACCCATATTTGCATACGCAGATATTTGCCGGTGTTTGTTTCTTTTCTAGCGCTTTATTATTGTGCATTATGAGGGAGAAGGTAGTGAGAAAAAGATTGGTGGAAAGATTGCTAACAGAGAGGACACTTTACGATGAAAAATCGAATTGTGAGAGATATTTAAAGGAAAGGAACCAAGCTAGCATGGAAGAGATAGAGGAAAAGGAGGAGAAGATCGCAAGATATGAAATACTTGTGAATGTTAGATCGTTGAAGTTTTTCTTTATAAGAATGTTTTATCCGATCAAAATATAAACAAGTGCAAAGAAATCAATATGTAACTAAGATTGTGAACATCTTGGAACAATATTTAAATATATAGATATGCCAAATTTCATATAATAAAATATTATACTTATTAGAGAAGATCCGTCGAGTGACTGACTCATAGACGACTAAGGAGCTACGGAACGTGTTAATGACAATGCTAACTTTATTGAAGAACTAAAGAAATTTGCACCCAATAGTTTGAAAATGCAACATCTTTAAAAGTGTGAAGTACGCCGCACGGAGAAAAATTCTTTAAAAAAAAATAAAAAGTGAAAATTTGATCCTCTAGTATGCAGTACGCGAGTGGCAGTATAGTAGCATGTATTAGCACTTACTAGTGCTTTAGAGTATTCAATCCAAAGCACGTCTATGGGTACCTCTATAGTTAATTTACTGGCAGTGTATCGTCCTCACTCTCGCACCACATCTTTTGATCCTCCTTCCTTCATCTCTCCTCCTTCTCTACATGAACTTAGGGACATGGTTTTATCGCTCTACAATATTTGTAACAACTTTTTAATAATTTTTTTTCCAAACTTAATATTAAGAAATGACTTGAATAAGATAATACACAGGGAGCTATCTTAACGGTTAGATTTAGCAACTCTTTCTAATTCATCCTTCTTTTTGATAGCGTAAGAGGTAGAAGAACCCTTAGCAGCGTTAATTAATTCTTCAGCCAAACATTCAGCAACAGTCTTGATGTTTCTGAAGGCAGCTTCTCTAGCACCAATGGTCAATAAAGAGACAGCTTGGTTGACTCTTCTTAATGGGGAGACATCAACAGCTTGTCTTCTGACGGTACCAGAAGAACCGATTCTGGTGGAGTCTTCTCTACAACCGGAGTTGACAATAGCGTCAACAACAACTTGAAGTGGGTTTTGTTCGGTTAAAACGTGGATGATTTCTAAAGCGTGCTTGACGATTCTGACAGCCTTCAATTTCTTACCGTTGTTTCTACCGTTCATCATTAAAGAGTTGGTTAATCTTTCAACAACTGGACATTGAGCCTTTCTGAATCTCTTGGCAGCGTATCTACCGGCGGTGTGAGAGACAAAAACTGGTTGTCTGATTTGAATGTAATCAACTAAGGAAACATCCTTGACTTCAACATCTTCAAATGACCACTTGTTGAACAACTTAACTTCTTGTTGAGCAGCTTGGACATCAGCTGGGATGGCAGTAGCTAATTCAACTAACTGTAATTCTTCTTGGACAACTGGTTGTTCTTCAACGTATTGTTCTTCGACGTCAGACATATTTACTGTTGCTTTATGATGTGAATATAACTAAAACTTTGAAAAAAATTTCCCTTTCAATTAAAAATCTATTCAATATGAAATTTTTCGAATGCTTTGGTGGTAGTAGGCGGAAGTTTTGCACAGGGCGCACTGGGACGAAAAGGGAGAGAAAAAAAAAAATTATGAAGAAAAAAGGACTATGTGCAGGTGGGAGTGTACCTGGGAAGGATTGGATCTGGCGAGATGCGACTGCTTTTCGTGGGGATGATCTAGGGCTGTTGCCCTGGTCATGTGACTGGATGGAAGAGGTCAGAACGGAGCTGTTCGCATCACGGAGGAATATGCACTACTGGGGAAAAGTGAAAAAAAAACACACGGCGGCTGGGAGAACGATAAAGTATCCCGGCAATATCAAGCGGTGAAAATTAGAAGCGTACATTGATAATGGTGGGTAGGGTGTTGTTTTGTCTTTTGTTTTCGCCCTTGTTTTTCATCTCGCTGTTTCAGGGCCAATCAACACGCTACAAAAGGTTACAGAGAAACATATAGAATAGGAAGATAGAGAAGAAATAGACCGCAGAACACAGAGTGTAAGTCTGTAGTCTATGCCTGGGCTACTCCGTGCGCAGCGCTATCGGAACTTCGCACTTGATCCTGCTCGGTGTCGGCACTTCCCCACGTAATTTCGTACGACTTGGTGGTATCTCCGGAAAATAAATTTTCACAGAGTGAAAGAAAATAAAAAAAAAATAAGGAAAAAGAAATAAAGAAGAAATTATTTGTCAAATAAGGCTAGCCTAATCCCCACACTATCAGCCCGCTGTCGCCGTCTAGAGATTAAAGTTTCGAAGCAATGAACTAATGAAACGAGAAACTGCAGCCCGGATAAGAACTTAAATGTAAATCGAAGGCCGCTAGTCTCCACTTTAGATCTGAAGTCTCTCTTGCTCTCTCTCTTGCTCTTTCTCTTCGTTTATCTCTTTCTCTATCTTTCAGTAGCTCCGATGCCTGTCCCGCCTTTCCGTACAGCCTTTCTAAGCTCTGAATCATCTCTGAATTTTCTTTTTTTTTCTTTCTTTTTAGGACTGTTACTCCCTGCACCTTCTGACTGATACGCCTAATATCGTGCATATGCATTATTTCAAAATATTCCTGTTGCGGGCCGGCCTGCTTATGTTAGTCACCAGCTATGTTCCACATACTCCCTTGGTAAGCAAAGCGGGGGATTAAAACCGTTCTATCTTTATATATACACATATATATATAGGACTGTTTCCTTCCTGTTGTCTGAGCCGCAAAAGAGACACTTGATATCTAGCCACAATATGAGTGATAGAATGCTGAAAGAATCTCTTCATGATTCCTCAAGCGAGAAGCTTGCGAATACTAATGTGGACGAATATGATACTAGAACTGCTGAAGAGCAAGTTGCTGAGGCTGCTGAAAAATACGGTGTCAACCATAAGAAATTGATGTGGAAAATCGACTTGTGTGTCGTTCCTCCATTTTGCTTACTCTACTTCCTTTCCTTCTTGGACAGAGTGAATATTTCCAATGCCAACGTTTATGGACTTTCTACGGATTTGAACTTGGTGGGGAACCAGTATAACACTTGTTTGACATTATTTTTCGTTCCTTACGTGTTTTTCGAAGTTTTCTCCAACTATGCCTTAAAATTCATCCCTCCACATAGGTGGCTTTCTGGGTGTATCATGGCCTTCGGAGCTGTGAGTATTGGTATGGGGTTTGTGAAGAATTTTGGTGGGTTAGCCGCTTGTCGTTTTCTCTTGGGTGTTTTCGAAAGTGGTTCGTTCCCAGCGCTTTTCTATATCTTAGCTAACTTCTACGAGAAGGGAGAAGCGCAAAGAAGATTCTCCGGATTTTTCTCTGTCACTGCTTTGGCTGGTGCAGCAGGTGGTGCTATTGCTTACAGAATGAACGATTTGGATGGTAAGCACGGTTTGGAATCTTGGAGATGGATTTTCATTATCGATGGTATCGTCACTTGTGCTGGTGCTATCTTACTTTATTTCACCATTGCTGATTTCCCAGAACAAGCTAAATTCTTGAATGACAATGAAAGAAAGTTCCTTAAAGAGAAGTTGGCCATTCACTCAGGAACTGAGTCTGGATTCGAAATCAAAGATACTCCAAAAGACGTTTTGGGATGTTTTAAGGATTACTTGATTTGGTTACCAGCTTTAGCTTACTTCGGGTTAATTATTCCATCATACGGTTACGCATACTTCGCTGCTACCATCATCAAGCAAATGGGTTACACTGCAGTGTCTGCTCAACAGCATTCAGTCTATCCATGGTTAGCAGCTTTTGGTTTAATCAACACCACATCCTTTATCAGTGATAGATTTAAGATAAGATTACCATTCGCCATTGGTTCATCTTTATTAGCCATTGCTGGATTGGCAATGGTGTACGCTTCTACTGATCCTCACACAAGGTACGCAGGATGTTTCCTTACCGCATCTGGTTTATATTCAGCTATGCCCTTATTGGTCTGCTGGTCATCATTGAACTTCGGTGGCCATTTAAGAAAGGGTGTGGGTACTGCATGGCAAATTGGTTTTGGTAACATTGGTGGTATCATTGCAACTTTTGTTTTCCTCGCCAAAGACGCTCCAAAGTATGGTCCAGGTTTAATTGTTGGTATCTCATTTGTATGTTTCTCCATTTTAATGATGTTACTTTACTTTTTCTCCGTTTATAGATTAAATGGGGCAAAGAAGACTGAAGCCTACCAGACCAAGTTCGCTGCATTGTCGGACAGGCAAAGGGTGCAATTGGGTGACAGAAATCCAACCTTCACTTATTTGTACTAAGAGTATCACTTTCATACTACTTTTGCTACTACTGACAATGGTACAAGAAACTAATAATAATAATAATCATAATAATACTTCATAGTAAAGAATGTTAATAGTATTCATAATAATATCAATAGCTCATGATTTAGACTGTTCTAGACTACAAAACAAAATAGTAAATGCCGAAGTAATGACCCTACAAGATATCCTAATGTAAGCTAAATACCGTACTACACTAGCAAACCTGCGTCGATCTAAACCGATACAAAGAGACCGAACAGGAAATGCATCGCTAATCTCGGAAATAAGCCTCCTTTGTACTAGTAGGTTGGCCAGGGATCTCATCCCACAGTTCTTCGGGTGCTACTGGATTGATCTAATTGAGAGCGCTCCTGCACGCAACTTAAATTTATAAAGTCATTTAAACTACGAGAAAGCCAAGGATAGAGGGCAGTGCCCATTAAAAAATACATGATTAGAATTGTATATAATTACATATATATATATATATAGGAAGTGAAAAACCAGAGTCGTGATCTGAGAAGAATACCAATCATCCATTTATAATTTTATTATAGAGTGCATTTAAATTAAGCCAAGCCTATTGTTCATTTCATATTGGCTTTTTATTTTTGTGATATTTTTCGTCTCCTTAGCATAGACTTAATTTTTTGAGATCCAAACTCTTTTTATCGATAGAGTACGAACCATTGTTACGAACTAGTACTATAAATGTCTAAACAAGAATACACTCCCCCCACAGGTCAACCGCCAAGTTGGAGCGAAGCTGGCGGAAGCAGCAATAACCATGCTGGCTACGTCCCACAGGCACAACCTTCTTACAATCAAAATTACCAACAAAGGGGCTACCAACCTCAATACCAACAGGGCCCACCACAAGGATATTATCAGCAACAGCAGGGATATCCACCACAACAAGGTGGCTATCCCCCACAACAAGGGGGGTACTACCAGCAACAACAGCCCGTATATGTACAACAACAGAGGCAGAGTAACAATGATGGTTGTTTAATGGCATGTTTGGCTGCGTTGTGTATCTGTTGTACTCTTGACGTTTTATTCTGAGGTGGAGAGCATAGTGAAAAAAAGGCTAATGAAGAAAATTGTTCAAATGAAAAAAAAAAAAGATAAAAACGAATTCAATTACCACAAGGGTTTAAAAGAAAGGAAAAGATTGGTTTAGACTGTAGTTATAATCTAAATGGACATCAAAATGCTTTTTTTATAGTAGTAATAGTATAAGATAGTTAATGAGTAATGTGTCGATAAATGTATGACCGAAACATGGTGCACTCTTTGTAGGGAATCTCAGCCTGTGAGGCTCAAGCATTTATTTTTTGGATTTTGGTTGCGTTCGATCTGAGGGAGCAGTGAACAGAATGGTCTTCAGGCTCCCTCTCAGAAGAAGATACATGGCATCTTAGAGATGTAAGCGAGTCATACTAAATGCATGTATTTATAAATTTTCTAGCTATGTACTTATCTTCTTTGACTCATAGCTTCTCTAGTCATATTGGTTCTGATGGTGCAGATTTTAGGAATGTTTTAATTTTTCTCTTTATTATTTTTTTTTTTATTTTTCATTTTTGATTTGGGTGCAAAAAAGACTTACCAACCAAATGACCATACTCCATTGGAGACCCAGTCAATATCAACATTAGATGACGTCTGACCAAATTTCTTCATCATTGGTAGGATTCCCAATTGCTCATCACCATTACTGAAAAATTCAACTTTTTTAGAGTCTGCTGGAAGATGGCTGTTGACAAAGTTCAACAAATAATCGTGTAAGACAGGAACTGGAATCGTGGTTGGTAAATCGTTAACAGCTGCATAGATATAATCCTTCTCTGGTAGTTGTCTGTGGCGGGCAACATATCCAGCTACTTGGAAGAGAATATCCAAGTCCTGGAAATTGTGGCCGCCTAGGTCGTTTATACCTGTGAATGAAGATCCACGACGACGTGGAGCCCCAGCTCCTCCTCCAACCCCTGCTCCGGACTCAAAAACAGAGCTGAAGAAATCTGATTTAAGCTCTCCCATAGCTATAATTACCAATTTATGCTCCAATAATGTACTCCAGAGTACGTAATGGGTCTTTTGCTGTAACTCGTTAGTTAACACTGCACCTTGAATGTCAGCATACTTGGTGGCTAGTTCGGCATTTGATTTCGAGGCTTTTGCAAATTCAATGCTTACAGTGGCACGAATGTCAAACGTCAGAAATTCTGGCTTGATTGCAACTTTAGGAGTGGCCAGATGAAGGATCGAAGATTTCCTTCTCAATTCAGACTTTTCTTGTTGGACTTTGCCTGCTTCGCTGATAGAGCCCAAGGACAATAATTCGGTTGCACTCAGCAACTTATTGACCGACAAGATATCAGACATGTTAGCTAAAGAAGATTGTGATCTACCCGAACCAAGTTCACTATGGGAGATGTTTTTATTCAATTCAGTGACAATTTCAAGTTCCTTTGTTTGGAAAATAAATTCAATGAGACCTAAATCTTGAGGGTTACTCTTTTTGAGGAACCTCAACTTCTTGCCGCCTGGTCCCTGATTAGCAGAAGTCCCTTCAGCTCCATCTAGTAAGACTTTCAACAATTCTTCGCTATTTGGATTTGGTGCCAGAGGAATCTTATAGACTTCCAAGGGGAATTCTTTGAATCCAAACCTTTCGTAGAATGTGCCAATGATAGAGTAAAGATACCAGAAGTATTTTTTACTCAAATAGTAATGTGCCAAAGAGGTATCAATCTTGCCATTCAGATCAGTGACCATAGTCTTAAAGTTGTCCTTCTTTTCCGGTTTACTCAAAGCAATGTGCTGATCGATGATTTCTTGCTCAGTGGATTCAATGGCCCTTTTGATTAAACTCTCTGCGAGACCTTTTCCTCTCTGTTTGGCAACTGTGAAAACAAAAGAGACTAATAACATTGTGATATGATCTACTCCAATCGATTCTGCACTGGGAGGTGCAGACGACGAAATGGCACCTGCCCTATCAGCATTTTTATAGTAGCCTTTCTCTCGATGAACTATGACGATGCTTAGAATATCGTTTGACTTACGATCTCTAACAAAGTGCGCCTTTGGCTTCTTACCATTCTTTTCAAGCTTTTTGAAATAATTCAAGTACTCATCTGCAAATTGAGTAACGGTTAAGTTTCCAGCCCACTCTTCTCCAGCTACTGAGAATAGCTCATGAAGAACTTCAGGAACCGTGGTAGAATGAAAGGTAGTCATGGTTTAATTACTTACGTTTTCTTTTTAAAAATTCAATTTTTCTTTTTCTTTTGGTCAATTCTCTACTTAATGAGCATTAACTGTCTGGCTGGTAGTACGGCTCTCCTTTACTAGTAAGTAGTAGCTGAAGTACAACTGGCTCTCCTTATTAATAAGCAGTAGCTGAAGATAGCGAAATGCGGAGACGCAGCAACGATAAGGTAAAACCCCTGCATATTACTGACACGTGACATTCTCCTCATAGAGCAGGCTCCTTCTCCGACTCCGTAGCTACCGACCGTTCTGCCGAGATAAAGTGTTAGTGTTCCAGCCCAAGTAGAGGGTTCTGCATTGAATACCTTGACTGGAAAAGGATAGAAAATTGAACGTTTTTGGAATGAGAGACCAATTGGTGGATAAAAAGTGTGCATCTCTTAGTGGAATCTTTGTGTGATTTTATGCGATTGACCAACTGGGGACTATTGCAATCCTTCATAGGCCTGCTAGAAAAAGTACTTAATATCGGTTATACGTATGTCAAATATTACACTGTATGTTCAAAGTGAGGATTGGTTTATAGTGGGTAGCTTTCATAGTTGTCTTTTCTGTTATTAGATGTATATTTAGGGGAGCTTTTACCATTCTTCAAATTTGCAAATCTTATATTTTAATTGCAAACTACATCTGAAGGTGAATATTCTATATACTCTTTACTCTTCAATTCACGTAGAAAAACCATTTGGAGGCAAATTGGAGCCGCTACTTAAAAGATAACCAAGATCGAAATACTCTCCTACTTACATTCACCAATATTTCACATGAAGTACTTATTGTAAGTTCCACTAGCTATCCCAGAGGTTGCAGAAGGTCCTGCATACACTTCAACAATTTAGCGCTTATTTGTAACATTTGGTGATGGACTTGACTGACGCCCATGCTGCTTTTCTTGAAGCTCTTCCGGTTTCGCTCTTCTTTTCCTGCAGTGGAATCTCCAGATACACTGGTCACTGCATATTTCCTCTTCTCTACACACGCTAAGCACAAATTTGTTTTCGCTATTATTCAATTTAGAGAGGATGGGATAAATCGCACAGATCTTCTATCTATTTAACACTAAGTGTATGCTCTTCAAATCTACTGCCAAGTCTGTATTGCAAGCACTCACTTAGAATCTAACGAGAACATACTAAACCGTTGAAGGATGCAGCTCTGTACAGAATGCCTCACTGTACTGCATCTTTATACATTTTTAGCAGGTTATATGCAGAAAGTACGCATCATGTCAAGACTTTTTGAGTAATCGCCGCACCCTGTGCCGGGGCTGCAACAGAAAAGAAAAAAAAAAAGAAAAGAGGATGCAAATAACCAAGATGAATCACCAAGAAAAATCTGGTCCAGTTATTTTTAAATAGTGTAGATTCCCAATAAAATAAAACTAGAACTCTTGTCTTATATCAAGACCTCTTTAAAAAAATAAAGACTTTATTTTCTCTCGATTAAGAAACAAATCAGTTCTATAAATGTCCAGCATTACATCGAAGACTTCCAATCGGAAGGATTCGTTTGAGCAAGCTTCCAAAGAAATACCCTCTAAGTGGCAGGGTTTCAAAGATTCATTCAAGAGAGCAGAGTCCTCTTCGAGCCCAACAACGCAAAACCTCACAGATGTAGAGAAGGCAATTGAGCAGACCGCAAAATCTCCTCTTAAGAAGAACCTTAAGAAGAGACAGTTGCAAATGATTGCGATAGGTGGGGCCATCGGAACAGGGTTATTCATTGGTTCAGGAACTGCATTAAGAACAGGGGGACCTGCAGCTTTACTAATAGGATGGGGAATAGTGGCAACTTTCTTGTATTGTACAATGCAAGCTATGGCTGAATTAGTTGCACTTTTCCCTGTGTCAGGTTCCTTTTCAACATATGCTACCAGATTCATTGAACCTTCTTGGGGATTTGCAGTTGGTTGGAATTATGCTATATTCTGGGTTATCGTTTTACCCTTGGAATTGGTTGCATGCTCGTTGACCATTAAATTTTGGGAATCAAGTATTAATTCGGTTGCATGGGTTGCAATCTTTTACGTTTTCATTATGGTTCTCAATTTATGTGGTAATAAGGGATTCGGTGAAGCTGAATTTATCTTCTCCATAATTAAAGTTGTTGCCATTATCGGATTCAATATATTAGCTATTGTCATTATTTGTGGTGGTAGTCCAAAGGGCGGTTACGTTGGCGCCAAATACTGGCACGATCCTGGTGCATTCACTGCTGGATTCAAGGGTGTGGTGACAGTGTTTATTACTGCAACATATTCATTTGCTGGGACCGAATTAGTTGGATTAACCGCCGCTGAATCCGAAGGAAACCCTAGAATTGTCTTACCAAAGGCCATCAAACAAGTTTTTTACCGTATCATTATATTTTACATGCTTACTCTTACATTGGTCGGTTTCTTAGTTCCTTCAAACTCCACAGAGCTTATTGGATCATCATCAGACTCCCTGGCATCTCCATTCGTCATTGCAATCAGGAATGGTGGAATTCAAGCCTTACCATCTATATTTAACGCAGTCGTATTAATCTCTCTTTTATCAATTGGTAACGCATCTGTATATGGATTTTCAAGAACTATTGTTGCCTTGGGAGAACAAGGTTTGGCTCCTTCAATTTTTGCATACATTGATAGAGAAGGTAGACCATTAGTTGGATTTCTACTTTGTGCTATTGTGGGGCTATTATCATTTGTTGCTGCATCTCCAGTGCAAAGTACTGTTTTAGCTTGGTTGTTGGCATTGGCCGGTTTATCCACCTTATTTACCTGGTTTTCGATCTGTGTTGCACATGTAAGATTTAGAATGGCACTTAAGCATCAAGGAAGATCAACTGAGGAATTACCTTACATCGCCAAGACTGGAATGTGGGGGTCAATATATTCAGCTGTCATGTTAGTTATCGTTTTATGCTTACAATTTTGGGTTTCATTATACCCAATTGGAGAGTCACCCAATGCATCAACCTTTTTCGAAAACTACATTGGTGCTGTGGTCGTCTTGGTTTTCTATGTCGGCCATAAGCTTTATACCAAAAACTTGAAGATCATAATTCCGGTCAATGAATTGGATATTGATTCTGGCCGTCGTGATACAGATCTTGATAAATTACAACAAGAAATTCTAGAAGAAAAGGAAAAATTAGCAGCACAACCATGGTACATTAGACTTAGAGCATTCTTATTTTAAATAGAAACTATAGCATTAATTAAAAGACTCATAAATATAAATATGTTAGTTATAGACTCACTATATTAAAACACTTTGTTTGCGTAAGATGTCTTTATCCAAGTGGAAGAAGTTTATACCCAAAAGTAGATCTGCGGTCAAGATACATATCCCATTAATCAAAAATCCAACGTATAAGTGATTATGTTCTGCGAGTTTTCCAGTAAAGACAGGACCTATGCATCTTGCAAAAGTCTTTGCAACATTTACGATACCCATGACTTTAGTCAAATCCGTCAGTGGCATAACGGAAGTGAGTAAAACTTGCCTTGGCACAACGTCCATAGTGGATGTTGCACAATGCAATATTAATAATGTGGAAGCAACAATATAATTTGATGATATTGAGATTAATATGAAAAACACGGCCGACGGAGCTTGCGTGAACACCATAGCTCTAGTTGGACCCAAAGTTTTTGCCAAGTACGCTGAGGGCAATGAGGAAGCTGAGTCTATAGCATTAGTGAAAAAGAATAACGTACCCAAGCCGGTAGCGGAAATTGCAAATGCCATTTTAAAATAATAAACAACCCAAGCAGATGGCATGAAACCGTACCCCATAGAGTCTAACATAAATATCACCAAAAACTTCGGAAGATAAAATCTGGCAGTCGAGGAAAGTCCAGACAATCCCAATAGGCCAAAAGTATTTTCATTGTGGACTTCTTGAGTCAAGTCTTCTTGTATATCACTATCATCCAATAGGGAAGAGGTCTCTGTGGTTGGAGCCAGAGCAGAATTAATTGAGTCATTGCTATTGAACTGGACTTCACAGTTTACCGAAAGGAACAACATAACACCAAATTTCAAAAGGGCAATAATAGTATAAACCATAAAGACTGCTCTATAGCATTGATTTAAGTCCCATTCCAATTGTAAGTGGCAATAGTCTACCGTAACACCACTGATAAGTGATCCGATGGCAGCTCCGGCCGTTGCGAACAAACCGTAGAACGCGAAAACTTCTGGTCTATGTACATGGGGGGTTAGATGAGCAATGGATGCCTCTTCTACAGACTTAAAAGGGCCAGTTTCATCACCAGAGGGAGAAATAACCCCCAAAATTGCAGCTATCAATAACACTACGAAGTGCGAGCTCACCAGAAAAACAGCACCCGATACGAACATCATCAACGCTCCGATTATCATCACCAACCTCCGGCCAATTTTGTCGGCATGCCAAGTGAGCAAATAGGATATAATAGTATCGCCAACCAAGGTTAGCGTCATAAATAAACCAATATTAGTTTCGGACACATCGAGGGATTTCAAGAATAATGTTAGAACTTGGTTGGTCAAACCAAAGCTTGCCATTCTTAGGAAAACGGAGATCCATAGCAAGCGAACATCTTTGGATGATTCTCTGAATGAGAAAAGTAAGTGCATGTATATAGAAGTATAGGTTTATGCAATGGAACAAATACCACCTTATAAGTTGGCACTCAAGTATAAGTAATGGACCGTTTTTCTAAGGCAAGGCTGTGAAGAACCAATTGTGAAAAATATAAAAAATCCCAGAAATTCTTCCGATGCTAGAACACTGTCAAATCCGTAAATCTGCGTTCTTTGCCGCTGATATATACAAAAGCCACTAGCACCGACACCGAGTAATATACGCCGCTCCTACGAAAATGTATGGCAATCGAGCGCAAGCGAAAAGGTTTACCTACATGCCAGTAGAATATTGTTCTCAAACGTCACTATTCCGTCTTCAGCAATTGCAACAATGTAATATAGCAGAATGCGCGAAATGTCACTTTTAGCTTTAGTATGGGACATCAGTCGCTAAAATTGTTTAATCGCAAAAAATAAACTATGTGTGTACATTTAATCAAAGAAGGGTAATAAACGACGGTAGTGTGACTTTCGTACAACAATGGCACCAAAAAAGTAATTTTTCAGAGTACAGTATGCGCATGCTTCAAAGAAACAGGGAAGAAGTAACTTGCTGAGAGAAGTACGCTAAACCAAAAAGAAAAAAGCTATTGACCGATCGAGAAGTGTAAATTGGTGATGATAGCGTAGGGTGCTTTTTTTTTGCACCCAATTCTTTCACTAGGGAGCCACACACCTATGAGTAGAACTACTTCATGATCCAGAAGTACACCACGGCAATACACATTTTTGGAAAGTGGAGCCAAGAAAAGAACACCACCAGCCACCGAATCAGACTACCTTCGGCTGAACACCGTTACGACGCTGCGATACAGTAACACACCACTACAAGATTCCCAAGACTACTGCTTACCTTCTCCCTCACCGCCAAACACCCTCATCAGATCCAGACGTGCATATAAACATCTTCCTTATTTTTTTTTTTTTTTATTATTGCAATTTTTTTATGGCTCTATCCTCCTGAATCGGATCCATTGTACCTCTGCTTAGCAAGACAGGACAGAAGACTAGGGAGCTGATATGAATGAGTCTCGACAGACATCGCTAGACAATTTGGCCCACATAGCAAACATGTCACACGAGCTTCTGGTTCTCAACCAGCAGCTCCGAGAAGAAGCAGACAAAAACCAGAACCCACTGCAACAGCTAGCCCAGCAGCAGATAGCCCCCCAACAACCACCACAGCATCTTCCGCAGCGATTAGCGACATTCCCAGTTAAGGCTGAACCACCGCAAGCATTAATACCCCCCTTACAACAGCATCAGATACAGCAACAGCAACAGAATCACATACAACAGCAGCAACAGCATCAACAGCAGCAACACATACAGCACCAAAACAACCATCCAAATCATCATGTTCAGCAACAGCAACAAGAGAACAGCAACAAACGGTCCGCTCCTATCAAGGTCAAAAGAATGGCATGTGTAGAGTGCAGACAGCAGAAATCTCGTTGTGATGCCCACCAAAGAATTCCCTGTACTAGATGCTCCAAGAAGGGACTCCAATGTAACTTGAAATCTGACTATAAAAGGACAGACAAGAGAGCAAGAATCGCTCAGATAGAGAAGGAATTTTCTATCTTAAAGAATACTTTGACGAATGTCCAGGCAAAAGAATTACTTCTGAAGGTTCCATCATTAGTTGGTACTAATTTTGCATCCACGCAATTTCCTCCACCTCCAGGACAGCCCCAAACAAATCAACAGCCAACGAACTATGCTAGCAACGATTGGCCAGTATCGGTATCACCACATCCTGGAAATCCTACGTTGCATTCAAATAGCACCTCTGAGGCGAATAACTCACTTCCAAATACCCCTTCCATTCAAAAGTTGATGAACCCTCCTGCTTCAAATGAACTCCCGATGGCAGCATCCAGCTCCTATAACAGTGGTCTTAACAACCGTAACAGTAAAAATGAAAATGGATTTAACATCAATAATGAGATCCCGGAGGGAATGTACCACCCTGATTCTAAAATTATTCTCACAGATGAGCTACTTGCATGTGAAGAGAAATCTATTGACTCCGTAACTATATCGCCTGAGACTATAAAGGCACTCTACATTGAATATGTAGAGTATTATCATGTGATACTACCAGTTGTTGATATCAAAAGGGGCCCAGAAAGTATATATAGACTCTGTCCATCATTGTTTTGGGTGATGATGTTCGTTTCTCTTAGAAGATTTCCAGGGGACCATGATAAAGCCATGCTCATCAAACTTTCTCCCATTGTTAAAGATATACTTGCAGAAATCTCGATTTCTCCAATCACTCGTTATAACCCTACAGAAGAAGATGAACCTATTTTAAATGCATCTTCTGTATTCTCAGTACAAGCATTTCTTTTGTACACATTCTGGCCCCCAATCACCTCATCTTTGAGTGCCGATTCATCATGGAATACAATAGGAGCAGCATTATTCCAAGCGATCAGAATCGGACTACACACCAGTCTGGCTACCAATCCGGACACAAAGTTAGATAAGGCACAAGAGAATACCAGAACATGGATATGCTGCAATATTGTCTCTCAAACAATTGCAACATCCTTTGGGTTCCCAGCTTTTGTCCAATTCGATTCCAGTGTCTGGAGTGCTTTCAGACCTGAAAGTCCCATACAGTTACCAAAGTCTATAAAATACATGATGGAAATTGCTCATTTCGAAGACCAAGTTGGGAAGACTTTGAATACCAATCCCTTGGATCCATATGGTTTGGCAGATCCTACGGAGAGGCTTCCATTACTAAAAGTCTTACTTAGACAATTAGATGAATTGGAAATAAAAATTGCCAAGTATGACTTATCATTGTCATCAGATCAAAACGGATTAAGAAAGTTCCAGCTATTATCAGCAAGAATTTCTCTTTTGACGTACTACTTTATGGATTCTTCAAGAATAGCCGATTTCGAATTACAGAAGGGTTTAGTGCAAGTGTATAATGCGGCTGTTGGACTTGTTAGTCATGCTCAACTATGCCAGGCCAAAGACAAGAAGTTCGTAAAATATCTCCCAGGGGTCTATATCCTAAATATATGGCAAGCATCGTGTATTATTGGGAAACTTGCTCACTCACCTTTAAAGAAGGTTATTGATTTGGGATCTGGGAAACAAAGTTATCAGGCTGCGATAACTTTAGCTGCAAAAGCATCCATTTTAAAGCATGATATGGCGCATAGATCTAGTGGAATCATGAGAAATATGTGGCAGCTATTCAGAACCTTGGATGCAAAGAAGCTTACTGGTTTGAGCATTACTATTCGAACCAGGATGTCTGCTTCAGTGTTCTTTGATTGCTTATTTTTATTAAGAGAGCAAGTGGGTATGATCAAATTAAACAGCAAAAGTAAAAATGAGAATTCTGCCTCGAATAATGGCAATATAGATTCCAACGGTTCGAGAGCAGGTGATAATCCGAAAAGATCAGGAACTACTTCTGGCTCCGTATCAGACGATGAAGATGATGATTCTGATAATGATGACCGGGATTTCTCCAATGAAGAAGCCATCGCATCCGACGATAATAATGAAGATGAAACAAAGAAGGATGGCGAAGGAAGTTCGCACACTACTCCTGGCAGCAACACTTCAAGTAAAACCAAGAAGCAGAGATCGCTATCTAATACTATGAATGCGGAGTCAAAGGCAAGGAAGATTATTAGAACTATTCCTCTAGACCCTCAACCGATTACGGCACAACGCGGAAAGCGCCTGAGCATATTCAATGTGGTGAATCAAACACCGCTGTCTGAATCACTGTATGGGGTGAATCCGTCTCCTGATACATTCAGAGATCCAAATTCACCAGTAATAAAGAAAACTCCTATCTCCAACCAAAGGCAGGCAAGTATCCCACAGCAGAATCCACAGTATCAACCACAAAATCAGCATGTATTACAAAGTAGAACCCAAATACCTGCAGTAAGTCACAATACGCAATATAACCAACCATTCCCCCCACAAGACCAATTTAAACAATTTCAATCTGCACCTAATTCATTCCAAACACCAACAACTAACAACCCGAATTCCAACAATGTGTCCAATGCAACATTATCTGAAATAGTACTCAACGAATCACCCCTTCAAGGTGGACTTGAAGGCTTGGAATTCAATGGTATGGATATAAGCACCGACTTACTCTGGAAGGATGTAGATAGCGTCATGAATGATTTTGGATTCCATACGTAAATAGTGTAAAATACAACTAATCAATATATGTACCATATTAACTGCCCATGAGCTAAACCTGTTTCCTGTAAGTTTAGTAACTTAGATTGTTGAAAAGAAAAAAAAAAAAAAAGGAACACTAATCTCAAACTCTAAAGTCCACCTCTACTTATCTCTAGCATCAAGTGGGGCATTCTATACTGTAATCAGCGAGGTAGTACAGATCGAAGCACTGCTGATGCTTTCTAACCAAGCGATAAATGCTGCAAATATTACATAAGCGAAATGCACACGATAGATTTTTTCCTAGCGCTCCTGCGCTTGTCAAGTAGAGGGCAAAAAAAAAAAAAGATCAAAACGTCGTGTATACACCAGCGTGCGCTCACCGAAACTAGATGAAAAATTTCGATTCATTTTTTTGTATGGAGCCAAAGGAACTGGATTGGAGGTTACATTAATCACATTCAAGAACCAGTTCAGTACCCTGTAGCAGATACATACCAGAAGAAAGATGTCCTACGACGATATTGAAAATGCCACACCAGATATTGTGATTGGTGGACAAGAAGAACCAGAATACGATGTTCAATATGAACATGACGTAGAATCAGAAGATGAATTGGAAGAGGAAAATAATACCCAAGCTGCTTCCTCAGAGGGTGGCGTCAAGGAAAAGAAATCCGTCGCTTTTGCCTTAGAAGAGGACGAAGAATTCGATGAAGAAGCAGCCAAGAGAGAATTTGAAGAAGGTGGTGGTTTACCAGAACAATCAGATAGCCCAGACTTCGCTTCATTGACTCCCCTCTCAGCAGAGATTATTAATAGACAAGCTACTATTAACATTGGTACTATTGGTCATGTTGCGCACGGTAAATCCACCGTTGTCAGAGCCATTTCCGGTGTGCAAACTGTTCGTTTCAAGGATGAATTGGAAAGAAATATTACTATCAAATTGGGTTATGCCAATGCTAAGATTTACAAGTGTGATGATGAATCATGTCCAGAGCCAGATTGTTACAAATCATTTAAATCCGATAAGGAAATTAGGCCTAAGTGTCAAAGACCAGGCTGTAACGGTAGATATTCCCTCGTAAGACATGTGTCCTTTGTGGATTGTCCAGGTCACGATATCTTGATGAGTACTATGTTGTCTGGTGCCGCCGTTATGGACGCCGCCTTGTTGTTAGTTGCAGGTAATGAATCATGTCCTCAACCCCAAACCTCTGAACATCTTGCGGCTATTGAAATTATGAAGTTGAAGCATGTGATTATCTTACAAAATAAGGTTGATTTAATGAGAGAAGAGCTGGCTTTGGAACATGAAAAGTCTATTTCTAAGTTTATCAGAGGTACCATAGCAGATGGTGCACCAATTGTTCCAATCTCTGCACAATTGAAATATAATATTGATGCTGTTAATGAATTTATCGTGAAAACCATCCCAGTACCATTAAGAGATTTTATGGCTACTCCAAGACTTATTGTTATCAGATCTTTCGATGTTAATAAACCAGGTGCTGAAATCGATGAATTGAAGGGTGGTGTTGCCGGTGGTTCCATTTTGAACGGTGTGTTCAAGATTGGAGATGAAATTGAAATCAGACCAGGTATTGTCACCAAGGATGACAATGGTAAGATTCAATGTAAGCCTATTTTCTCTAACGTTGTTTCATTATTTGCAGAACACAACGATTTGAAATTCGCCGTTCCAGGTGGGTTAATCGGTGTAGGTACTAAAGTTGATCCAACCTTGTGTAGAGCTGATAGATTAGTTGGTCAAGTTGTTGGTGCAAAGGGTAATTTACCATCAATTTTAACTGACATTGAAATCAATTACTTCCTTTTGAGAAGATTGTTAGGTGTTAAGACTGATGGACAGAAGCAAGGTGCTAAGGTCCGTAACTTGGTTGTTGGTGAAGTTTTGATGGTGAATATCGGATCCACCGCAACTGGTGCTAGAGTTATTGCTGTGAAGGCTGATATGGCTCGTTTACAGTTGACTTCTCCAGTTTGTACTGAAGTAAATGAAAAGATTGCATTATCTAGACGTATAGAAAAGCATTGGCGTTTGATTGGTTGGGCCACTATTAAGAAGGGTACCACTTTAGAACCTATTGCATAGATTTCACTAATTAGCCACGCCATTACGTCATAAAATTCAACAAAAGTCCACAACACCCTTAACCCACTCCCCTCCTCCAAGTGTTTGTATTTATAGCTACTTGTATACAAAGTAAACCACAATTTAAGTAAAATTTTTACATTTAGAATATAATCTGTTTGAAGTTGTGTATTTATTCTTAAAGTATTTATATGGAGAGAGCATCCAATGTTGCCATAGCGTCATTGAAAATCTTACTCTCTAGAAACTTCGGAAGCGAGTCATCCTCTAACAAGGCGTATATGCTTTTGCTTACACCAAAGAAGACTTTACTTTTCTTCTCCAAAGTGTGAAACCTTCTCTCTATCGCGGTTTCATCATCTTCCGTATCTTCAATTTTATCCATCACTTCAATCGCTTGTTTGCGCAACTCAAAGTCAATGTTGATGACATGAGGAGCATCCTCTGCTAAAAAATTAACATATACTTGGCATGCCATTGTTTCCAAATCATTCAACTTCTTATTCAACATTGATAATATCAGCGAATTATCAGATTCCTTTGATTTCAAGTAAATGATTCTACAAGTTTTCACCTGCGAATGAAACTCCTTCAAGAGTTGATATACTTGCAAGTTTTCAACACAGAACTCTGATTCTAAATGCTCTTTGAATAGTAATCTTAACCCAGGGTCCTTTAAAGTGGTAGCTAAGTTAACAGAGACTTTGGAAGCCTGAGAGTCGCCCAAATTGCCGGTACCAATGCCATTAAACTCAGAGTTTATTTCATACTCCTTTGGTCTCCTCTTGTCGTCTTCAGGTTTGTTCCAATGGCAAATAGTTTCTCCAAGTTTACTCAACTTATAATATGCATTTCTTGCGGGCACAAAGCTGTCACAATTTGATTTGGAGCCTTTCGATATAATTGGCTCGACTAATTGCAACTTCAAAAGCAAGTTTGCAATTCCAATTCCTTGGTTAGGGTTGTAAATCTCTGTACAGTCACACAACCATTGAAGTATAGCTTTTCCGGTGAAGCTGTACGGAATATTTACATGACCTCCTCCTTTCTCGAAGTAGTACTGTTTATTCTCAAAGACCCTAACACCTGAAGATGAAATATAGTATTGTACATGGGAATCTGATTCGGGATTTGTGAAATACTTGTGGTGAAATGGAAACTTAGCGACCAGCTCACTGTCAATAATAGTAGTGGTGGGGATACTTGATGTTGAAGCGTTTCGAAAGTCTGGCAATCCTATTTCTTGGTTTGAGTCTGAAATCTTATAATGGTTCTTAAGGTTTGTAATGTATATGTTTGAGTTGGTGCTAGAGATTGAATTTAAATTGGAATCCTCATCACTCAGTTCTCCATCCTGCCACATACCTAACTTCAATTTCCTTTTGATAGGGGGGATTGACTCTGCTTTCGCCAGAGGAGACCAAACACGGGGCAGATCTCCCATCATAGTTATGAAAATGAAATTGATCAAATATTTAGAGTATAGGATCTTATCACTAGTCGGATCTCTGTCAAACTTCAACAAATACATCGAATTGAAATTCGAAAATAGAATTGGAGGGTAATTTTTCACATCCATTCCAACTCTTTCAGCAAAATTCTGTAGTATACATGTTCCCTTTGGTGTAGGTTGAAGTGCAACTGAATGATTTGGCTCGGATCTAGTTCTGTCAGCCGGAGCGTGGAGAAAATGCCCCAGGTAGAATTTCTTTAAAAGAGCAAAACCTAATTCTGGGTTTATAGAATACTCCATGGACGTGACAGTTTTGCTCTGCTCCACTGTGAACTTCAACACTTTTAAAACCAGCAAGGCATTAGCGACTTGAAACAGGTAGGGGTATGTTTTTGTGAAACTGAAAGTACCTCTCTGCGTTTCCCTTTCCTTCAAATTCAAACAAATTATCATTATGGAGAAAATATTAGTTAGTTCGGAATCGAATATCTTTCCATCTGGCGTGGTACTTAGCTTTGTCATACTATTCTCATGCAAAGTAGTCGGGCCCGCCCTCGCCATTTTCTCGAGAATTTCAAATATTCCCTATACTACTGCCATGGCTCGAGGTCTACGTAAACCTCTATATATATATCTATGTACACATTGAGTGTCAGTCATCTCTGCCCTACTATTATCAAGTAGGCTTGTTTCAGATTGTAAGCTCATGCGTTTCTGAATAAAAAATGTGGTACTTTATGAGTTCGAGCCGCACGGCAGAAAGAAATGAAGCGGGACCATTTCGAACTTGGAACGATAAGTCAAAGTAAAGGTTGCTTTATAACTCTTATGAAACCATTGTAAGGACAGTAGAATGCATATTTACTACAATCTTGTTAGCTTTTTGGCGAAATGAAACTCATCCACTATGTCGCCCAATTCGCCCAACGTTACATCTATGTGCACCATATGACTTTCTTCAATGACACCTGCATTATAGCCTGCAGTAGCCTTTTCGATATTTGGTTCGAGTAATAGCTCGAGTTTATACAAGTTCTCCCAGCAATTCTTCAAAATGTTGACCGACCATATTCTTTGGTTAATTTTAAAGTTGGTGATAATTTGGTTATCTGCGGAGTTTGTTGATGAAGCAACAGATGTCGCAGATATATTGTACTGTTTCATCATTTCTTCATATTCCCTATAAGCGAGATTAAAATTTATAACTTGCAAAGATGACTTCTCTATCCAACGGGCAGCTGCAATAATTATTAAAAGCTCCAATTCTGAAAGTGACTTAACAATCGACTGTATGTTGTTAATAGACTGGATAGAAGTATATACTGAAAAATTCTCCTGCATAGGAAATGGGTGTGAGATACTGGTTATGGCTGCAATTGCTGGTATAACCGAGTTGTTGAACTCCTTATAGTTCTTTGATGTGTAGTAGTTTGTAATAACTAGTTTTCTTAACATTGAGGTACCTTGCTTTAAGCTGTTGAATGAATATTCGATGTACCTATTCCACAATTCCCCATAGCTTGGATTTCTCAAGCCATTAATCACATCAACATCTACAATTAAGCCTAGCTTGGCATTCGACCAAAATTCTTCTATAGATCGTGCTTTGTTTATAGATATAATTCTTTGACTAAACCTCAGTCTCACTCTCTTTTCTAATAATTCTCTTGCTGTTACTTTCGAAGAAATCCCAATAATGCAAACTGGAGTGCTTGAACTTTGAGACAAGTCAAAGAGATTATAAAGCAACGTTTGCCTGCTGCTTAGAGTAAATTTCTCAAACTCCTCAATGACAAAGATGATCGAAACTGTACGAGTTTCTTCTTCGTTGTGTTTCTTTTCATTCTTGTCTAGGATAGAAAGGATATTTGCGAAAGTGTCGCTCAATGATCTTTGCTCGAAATTGGCATATTCAATGTCACTATTACGTTTTTTGCCATTGTTATTCGGTTCACTTTCTTCTCTTACACGTCTTAGGTTTTTATCTAGTTGTCTGGCAATTTCCCTTAATGCAGTGTTTTCATCCGTTTGGTGATATGCGTTCAATTTCACCACTATGAATTCATTCAGGTATTTCTTTTCCAATTCACGTAATGCTCTTTGAACTATGGCAGTCTTACCCAGTGCTCGAGGTCCTATTAATAGCGCTGAGTGACCCTCGTTATCTTTTATAGTGTGTTCAAACATTCTATATACCTCGTCATACTTCTCTACAAGACTCGATTGCAACAAATTCGGGAAATTGTCATTCTTACCAATTAGCTGATCTAATACCGTCTTTTTAATTTTAACCACGTCTTCTATATTGGGGTTGAAGTTTGGAACGTTTTCAAGAATCGGTGCGTATTCTGGATAGTTCTCTATGGAATATGAAAGCAGGACAGGAGGAGCAGCACTAAGCGACAGAAAAGGCTTCTCTGGCTTTTCTACAGGTGTTGATTGATTGAACTTCTGAAGAAACTTAAGCGCTTTGGCAAGCGATGGTTTTTTAGAATTTTTAGAAGGATCCACACCCTGTTTACTTGATGGTGCTGCCGGTGGAGTTTTCGTGCTTCCAGCGGCACCTACATTCTCTTGCCCATCAGACAACGAATTTATTAACTTGATTTTTTTCAAGTTCATCATGATCTGATTGCCACTTCTCTTTCTATCATTTTCTGCATCGTCAATGGTTATTTTCTTTGTTTCATCTTCTACTTTCTCTTCGTCAGTAGGTGCTTTCTTATTTCGCCTTTCCGCATCTAACAACTTCCTCTGCAATCTAATTTGCTTGACCAATTTATCCTCCTTTGCTTCTTCTTCCAGAATTTTGAGAATTGGTTCAAATTCATCCTCAAAGTCCATCTTTCCCTCAACAATGGGCTACACTATACAAATTACAATTATAAGGCGATTACGTATAAATAAACGTCGACTCTTTCACTCTTACTTAGCTCTGAAAATTGATTCTGGCTCTCTTTTAGATTTTTCAATGAGCACGCGCCAGATCTGAATCTTGATGGAGAGACTCGAAATTTTACCCCAAATTAATTATTTCACTAGCACTCTTTTCGGAGTGTTACAGTATAAGCTGAGTCCCAAACACATTCCCAATGCCCTCTGAACTCTTACCCGAATCAGTTACAAACCTCTTAAAATCAACAAGATTTTTGCACTTGGCCACATGCCATGAAAACATCCCTCATGTCTCCCTTATGAATTACACTTACTTCCGAGACCCCGAAAGTGATTACATTATTATCACAACCCCAAGAAACACAACCAAGTTTGAAAATATCATTGCAAACCCAAATGTGTCGTTATTGGTACACGACTGGATATCGGCGAAGGCAACTACATCCCAGCCAGAAGAGATCAGAGAGGATACCGCTAGTACTTCTAGTGGTAGGAGAAATTCGTTGTATGAATTGCTTACTAACTTGAACAAGACAGAAATTAGCAGTGTGTCAGTAATGATAAGCGGGAAGGCCCAAATTTTAGATCAAAGCTCGGAGAAATTTGACTTCTATAAATCTTTACATTCAAACAATTCTCTGATTGACCAAAACCAAGCTAAAAACTACATCGAATGCGCTGACAATGCTTTAATCGTCATCAAGATCGAAGGTTGTAAGGTAACTGATACTGATAACAATATCCAAGAGTATCAAAAGTGACCTCAAGTTGGAGAATGACAAAAAGTAGAATATCAACTAGTGAAATGAAAATAATTAGTTTAAAGTAAGAAATAAATGACACTAATGCTGTAATATGAACTCTGTAAGTATGTAGGTAAGAGATCCAACGTTGTAGCATCAATGGGCCTTGCGAAATTAGCATCATTTGTAGGATTACATTAGCAAGATGAGTTACCTAAAAAAAAAACTGCTGGTCCCAGGAATCGAACCTGGGTTTGTTCGGCCACAACGAACTGTACTAACCACTATACGAGACCAGCTGGTCGCGAAGATGAGAAACAGGAATCAGTCTAGGAGGTAAGAGGTAAGACCTAAGAGCCAATGTTTGTCATAAAGATATGGGATAGTGTGGAAAGAATTCGAATATAAAGAGCGGAATGCGGAGACAGGGGAGTTCTCGTGCTCTTGCGGTACCGCTACAATTGTCCTAAGTTCGAGCACACGCATAACTTTAGCTATTGGTAATCCTGACAATTTTCATTAAGACCAAGGATCCAACTACTGCAGCTCATATTTTGCATCACAAATTGCTCCACGGCATAACTTCTTCAAAGAGCCATCATATTGACACTCAAGCAACTCGGACAGCTTACCGATCAGTGTCCTAGTTCTACTCTATTGTAGATCATCTGTCACCAACATGCCGGAATGCTTACGCATAAATTTGAGTTTGCTGCACGGAACTTTCATTTTATTAATATTACTAAGGTCTGAGCCTCACGCATTACATGAATTTACAAATTCTCGATGCGGCGGGATTGGGCGAAGACCTGTCGGTCGACCCCAGACATATAAATGGAATGAAGTAGCAATACTCCGATAGTTCAGTTTTCTATTCGGTTAGGATTACAAATAACGGAGGATTGGCCTATATAAATGTTGAAACTTTTTTTGATATTGATACTCTCCATTGTTTTTTTTGTGAACTATAGAAACGGCGAAGAAGCAGACGATAATACAAAAGCTATGGGAAAGAGAAGCACACTGAAATTGATCCACGCCGTCGAGCAGGCAGAAGGAGCCGGAGCACGAGTCAGGAGATCTGTAGGGACTATGAACAACAGAAAATTCAATCCCTTCTTGTTGCTTGATCATTTTTCAGTCAGCTCAGATGCTGGATTCCCTCAGCATGGTCACAGTGGACAGGAGACCATTACGTTGGTGTTGAAAGGAGCCATGGCCCACGAAGATTTTACGGGATCTAAGGGTATTTTGTATCCTGGAGATTTGCAGTTCATGACTGCCGGAAAGGGTGTTGTGCACTCAGAAATGCCCGTTCAACTAGAGGACAGCAGTGAGAAGACTATGACCGAAGGTATTCAACTCTGGGTCGACTTGCCCAAAGCTTTAAGAGAAACGAAACCAAGATATAGAGATTTGAGGTCTTGGGAGATTCCTGAGGTGTCCACGGCAGATGGTAAAGTAAACGTGAAAGTTATTTCTGGTAAGTCGTATGGTGTTGAATCTGCCAAGGATTTAGCTTACACCCCAGTACAGTATTACTATGTGACCATTCAGCCAAATGGAACCTACACACAAAAGGTACCTACTGACTATAATTTCTTCCTTTACGTGTTGAATGGTCAAAAGGCCGTTGTGAACGATGATACTTATGTTCCTAAACACCACACTCTCTTTTTCGAGGAAGATGGGGATGAAGTTGAGGTGACGAACCAAGGTTCAGACGAAATTGAATTGGTCTTAGTTGGTGGAGAAGTGTTGAAACAGGAGAGTGTGCAATACGGTCCCTTTGTTGCGGACTCAGAGGCTCACATCAAAAAGAAGTTTATGGACTACCAATATGCTAAGAATGGGTTTGAGCAAGTCAGAACTTGGGAGTCCTTGATATCTGCTGGTGTTACTGCTGATATGGTGGACGAATTAGGAGGAAACTTAGAAGAAAGGAAAGAAACTGAGCGCAAGCACTTGGAAGAGAAAGCGAAACGCAGTGAGGGCCTGGTGAGAGATGAGTTGTAGCGTGACGGAGTATAGAAACGCCGAAAAAAAACCCACCCAAAAAAGCAAAAAGCGATCATCTCAAATCTTCAGCGTACTATGTATAGATATTTCATTGTTAATGACGAAAGAAAGACAAGAATAGTCAAAGACAGCATGTAGAATCTTCTTATCAGCACTAGTACTACTCCATAGCACTGTGTGCAACCACTGCGGTCCATATGCAGTACCACATACAGAACACCCGCGTCTCTCAAAACACGCTCGGGATTTGGGATGACAAAAGGTAAATAGAGAGAACAGTCATCTAGTGTTCTTCGTTTTTGCAGCAAAGTAGTATCCATTTCACAGTATGACAAATAGCCCCAATATTGCAGAACAAGCATATCTTGACTTGTGCGAAAAGATCATCAATCAGGGTGAAAACCGCCCAGATAGAACTGGCACTGGTACCAGATCACTATTCGCGCCTCCACAGCTTCGCTTTGATTTATCAGATGATACCATCCCCTTGCTTACCACCAAACGTGTTTTCTCCAAGGCAATTATCCACGAGCTACTTTGGTTTGTTGCTGGATCGACTGACGCTAAATTGCTTACAGAGAAGGGGGTGAAGATTTGGGAAGGTAATGGATCAAGAGAATACTTGGATTCATTAGGATTGACTCATCGCAGAGAGGGAGACTTAGGTCCAGTGTATGGGTTCCAGTGGAGACATTTCGGAGCAGAATATAAGGACTGTGATGCTGACTACTCAGGCCAAGGCTTTGATCAACTCCAAGATATCATAAACAAGTTGAAGACTAATCCTTACGATAGGAGAATCATAATGTCTGCTTGGAACCCACCAGACTTCAAGAAAATGGCGCTCCCACCGTGCCATGTGTTCTGTCAATTCTACGTTAACTTCCCTGAAGGAGGAGCCAGGCCCAAGTTATCATGCTTACTCTACCAAAGATCTTGTGACATGGGTTTGGGAGTTCCTTTCAACATTGCTTCTTACGCCTTACTTACCAAAATGATCGCCCATATTGTTGACATGGACTGTGGCGAGTTCATTCACACATTGGGAGATGCTCACGTCTACTTGGACCATATAGATGCTTTAAAGGAACAATTAACCAGAACACCACGCGATTTCCCCAAGTTGTTGATTAAGGAAGAGAGGAAGTCCAAAATCAAATCTATTGATGACTTCAAGTTTGAAGACTTCGAAATTGTAGACTACAATCCTCACGCACAGATAAAGATGAAAATGAGTGTTTAATGTGAGTATTATATACATATATTATGAATATAGAAAGAATAATATTATCGATGTGTGTATGTATGTACCTTAGAGCATGCTGTGTCTTCTGAGGTCCGAAGCCTGGATCCTTCTCTTGTATGTTTTCCTGATAGGAGGTGCTCTGTTTTCTGCTTCATCGTCAAAATCAAATATTGAAAGGTCTTCTGGCTGTTTGTTCAAGATCTTAGACTGAATTTTCGACTGAATCGTGTCTCTGTTGTTGATATCTACCATTTGTAATGGTTCCCGTTTGGTGGACGGAAGCTCCGATTTAACTTCGATCTTCTTGCTCTTCGTTTCTTTCAACGCTTGGGTTAGCTGTTGTGGCTCGGGCGTGCTTTCCTTTAGATTCTTCTTTATTATTGGTTCGTTGCCTACTGCAGTGACCAACCATTCCGTTTCCCTACGCATTTTTTTGTTCAAACTTGGTGTCTTATAATCTACTTCTTTTCTGGCTCTCCTTGGACGACTGGGCATATCGCTGAATACTTGAAATTCTTTCTCATTCTTATTTTTGTCTTCATTCAGTATTTCTGAAACCAGGGTTGGTGCCTCATTGGATATTCTTGATTCGGCACTTTTCGTCTCTATGTGTTCGTGGTCATTAACTACTGAAGCTCTTCTCCTTTTTGTCTTTGATTCATTTGGAAGTATTGAAGATCTCTTACCAGAAGATAGGCTTGCTTCTGTAGATATCCACTTTCTCTTACTGGAAGCTAGGTTGGGTTCCGGGGCCAACGACTTACTCCTCGCAGGAAATAAACTTAGTTCAGGCTCAGATGTGATCGACTTCCCACTTTCAGCAACCTTTGGCTCTGAAGTGGTCAGACTGATACCAGTTTCTGTATTATCCATTTCTCTTCTCTCAGAATGTACTGAAATTGAAGGTTCTCCTTGTGTTCTTTTCTTCCTTTGCCCAGCCGCTTCAATTTCCAGCACCAGCTTCACAGGACTCTCACTTTCTTCTTCGAGAAGTGGCTCAATACTGCGCTGCTTGTTTATTCCAGACTTATCATTTACTGGAGTTATTACAGCAGATTCACTAGGTCTCACTGCAATCGTTTCTTCACCACCCGTTTGCTTAAATACCTTCAATTTGGGATTAGAGGGCAAATCCTCCAGACTTCTTATATCTTCGAACATTTGAAAGATATCATCAAATTTTTCATAAAGGCCGTCTTCAATCTTGAGAAGTTTTCTATGTAAGGTGTCCTTAATTGCTCCGTCTTTCAAGGATTTCTGTCTTCTCATCGAGACATTCTCACTGATAAGTTCACTCAATCTTGATTCCATGCTCGATAGCTTTGATAGCATTATAGAGTTATTCTTAGCTAATGTCTGATTTTGCATAGAATATTTTCTTTTCAACTGCTCATGCTCCATTTCTGAATGGGATGTAGACAACTCCGGCTGAGAATGGTGAATTGGAGGCAGCTTTGGTGCTACACTTGAGATGCCCTTTGACTCTGTCTCATCATCACCAAGTAAGCTTCGGGATAATCCACTTGAGGTGGACGGTGGGGTGGATTTTCTACGGTTTTTCGCTTGATTTTTTAGCTCCACCATTGAAGGTGAATCGAGAGAGGGTCTAGCCATGACAACAAATACACCCAGCTTCGTAGTGCGTTAGTTCCTCTTCCTTTTGACAGAAGGTGGAATTGAAGAGCTGATCTTTGTTTGTCTGAGTTGCACAAATGTAAACAGTCCGTGCGGCTCAAAACAAACAGTAGAGTTTTCAGTTCACATGCAGGACACACAGACACTAAACATAAACATACGAAAGGCCTAAGCAAAGAAAAACAGGGCACCAGTCTTCAAGAAGGTTATAGAACGTAGTACTGGACGAAAAGTAAGATATAACAACAATATGGATAGAGTGAGCTGGAAGTCGTCTCACATACAGCAGAAAATTGCCGAGAAAAGGGCAGAGTTGGAGCATTTGAATGAAATCAAAAGGAATAGCGGAATACTCACAGGTCAGTTGGAAACGCTTCTGAGTAAATTAAATGATATTGCAGACGGAACAGAAGCTGTTGCGCTAGTTCTTTCAAACTGGCAAAATGTAGTCAGCGCGGTGTCATTAGCATCACTAGGATTGTACAAATATGGTCAGAAGGACTATGAGACCGGTACTCCCTTACCTGAGTACCTTGTAAGAATAAAACTAGAGAAAGACGACGCGCCCGAGATTCAGGAATCCGAGGAAGAGGAAGATGTGGGTGAAGACGCTGAAGAAAACATAGAAATACAAAGTGATAAAGAATGAGAAGTAGAAAACATAGAAATACCAAGTGTAGCAGAATACCTAAAAATGATAACTGGAGTGACATAGTGGTAAGTAGCTTAAACGCATTGAGTACTTTTCAATGCTCTACAAAATACGCTAGTTTGAATTATTCCTAGTCTAAATTTTCATTTTCATTTCCATTTTCATCTAGATTTATACATTGCCAACTTCCAGCTTTATGGATTTTACCCATGTTGGTAAGTTGTTCTCGCGTATATAAACGCTGAGCTTAGAAAGTAAATCTGTGGTCAAATCATCATGGGAAGTAATGACCAGCTGGTCTCCTCCTAAGATAGCATCTAACTGCTGCACGAGGTCATTGTCAGTGCCGATCTTTTGGAAAGTCTTGAACAAAATACTGTTTGTGAATTTCAACTTTACACCTTCATCGGTTTCATTTTCAGTGAGCGTAATTTCGCCCCACTTGTCAGTAATGGTTAACAATCTTAACCAGACTAGTCTGCATTGCTCTCTATATATAGAATCATTAGTTATTAATGATGTAATTCTTAATGCATAGGCAAAATTCTTACCAGAATTGATTGTAGGTTTCAACAAAGTTAACAAGTCGATCAATTGGACTGGCGTCAACAACTTCTTCGTCGAGAGGCGGCTAAGAGGCTCTTCAATTAAAGATTTGAATTGCACCGAGTCGATCAATTCATTGCTGAAATGTTTGGAAACATAGTTGAAAGTCAACAAATCATCCCCTTCTACGTTATTTCCAGCGATTGATCTCAGCAACTCACGGTACAATTTATTCTGTATTCTAATTGCAACCAAGTTGTTATTTGAATCAGTCAACGACTCTTCAGTGTCAACTATCATATCCACGTCGTTGTTGGGTGACTGTGCAGCCGCAATAGCAGATAGCTTTGCCAATGAGAATTTCAATTCCTTATTTTCAATCCTTTCATCTGCATATTCAAGAGACGAGGTTCTCAATGTACTGGATCCAGCAACAAAGTTTCCATCCAAGAAGTCTCTTATCCAGGATATTTGGCAAGTCTTTCTAGGGTTTTCTTGGAAGTACTTCATTAGGAAAGGTCTGTAATTTTCAAACTCGAGTAGCAAGGAGTTTATCTTATCATTTGCCAAGTAAAAATCGTACAAGCTTGAAGCAAATTCATAGCCAAATTTATCAAAGTACTCGTCATACGCCAACATTCCTCTATTCTCTTCCGAAGCTAATACAACTACCAAAGAAGACAAGTCATGGTACTTTTCACAGATTCTAATTGCTTCAACTTCCAAACCCCTAGAGAGTAAAGATTTAATCCAATGGGTTTTGCTACTGTTGTACCACTTCAAGTAATCCTTCAATTGTTGTTGGTTGGCCAGATCGAAATGTTGCATATACTGCACAGCACTGGTAACAAAATAATATAATGCTTCACATAATTGGCTGTTGTTTGTTTTCAACTTCTCGCTGGTAATTTCCAAATCTTTAGAAGTACCACCACAATAAATTGTCCTGAAGATTTCTTCCACGTTTATTATGAGGTCAGTGTCGAAAATCCATAACTTTCTCGATTCTATTTCGGGTTCTTGAAGAATGTACTGTTCTTCGTATCTGAATACCCCAAAATACAAAGTATTAACCAACAATTCATTGACAAGGGTGAGAGAAATATTTTCATTCACAAGCGTGGCAACAAAGTCATTCAAAACTTGGTTGACATATTGTAACTTATGATTTAGGAAAAATCTAACCGGGTCTGATACGGCTTCTTGATTGGAAATGTTAACGTATTTTTGAATGATTCGTTTCAATATTTCTAGAACTTTACCACCATTGACTTCCACAAATGTCCATAATTGTAGCCCTACCGCTATTTTCTCTAACTTCTCGACAATGTTTGACACAAGTACATTCCAAATCTCTGGAAAGTTCCTTTTAACATAAGATATAAGTGACTGAAACAAAGACATCTTGAGATTTAAGAAATCCTTTATGGACGGTAAAAAAACCGGTAAGTACGGTGAAGTAGAATTCAATATGCTGTCAATGATTTGTGCACATGCCAATTTTATTGACTTATGAGAGCAAGATTCAACATCCAATAAGTCGAAATCAAGCTCGTCTGATGAATTGGAAAAAAATATTCCTTGCTCGATATGTGACATTATAGTTGCAATCGGATTTTCAGCGTCGTCCTCTGGATCGACATCAATCTCCATCCCAGATGCTGCACCGGTTTCTCCGAATTTTTCCACTCTTAACACCCCTGAGTTGTTGGTAAGTAGAATGATAGATGGGTTACTGTCGCTAGATTCATCTTCATAACCTTGGCCAACGATCTGAACCGAAGGCTTTAAACGGATTATGTCTTCCCATCTTCTCTGGTTGTAGTAATATGGCGAGGAGTTGGATTCAATATAAGAGGGATTCACGTCAGTAAGTATAATGGAGTTTCCAATAATAACAAAGGCAACATTTCCTGGCTTGGGGAGGAATAATCTTGGCTTGACTGAAGGAATGTTGAAGCTCTTGTTCAACTTGTGAGTTCCATAGTACAACACCCCGGTTTTATTTATCTTCAAGGTCACTAAGGCATATTCAGACTTTTCTCCTGCTCCAGCGCCCATAGAAGGTTCAATTTCACATAATGCTATATGGATATCCTTTAAGGGTTTGCTTTCTTCTTGACGTAATGGCCAGATATCAAGTAAATTGATTTTGTTTGATGACCCTGGCAAGCTGTAGCCTTCGATGCTACTTTCTATGCAAGTGGATATATATTGCTTGAACGAATGCTTTTTGTCAATTATAGCTCCAGAGTCTGGAGTCACCAATTGGAGACTGAAGAAATAGTAGCCACCTTGGTTGTCCTGAATGAAAATCTCTTGGGCCATGCCCTGATCCAAGATATCAGATGTCTTAATGCTGACAATCTCCTCATTCAAATCCTTGGAATAGACGTCTGAGGACGATCCAGACCTCGACGAGAATATATTTGACAATAAGCCAAGCGTGTTCCCCAGTACTGGTGGTATAAGCTCTGTTAAAGACAATCTTGGCTTGCTGAAGAAGTCCTTAAAGCCAACAAGGACACATCTCTTCAACGACGTGGCAATCACAATTCCCGCAGGTTCTACATTTTCTGCTAAGGTGATGTACTCTCCGTGAGAAGTCTTCAACGGTACAGTCAATTCCAACAGCTTGTTGTTGATAAGGCCCAAGGCAGGAGCATGTTGCACACTCTCGTAAAATTTGACATGTCCTGAAGTGGAATCAATGATCATTAAACCTGGGTCGTCGGTGTAAGTGTTTATTGGCTTGGTTAAGATTGCTAATGGTGGCAATGGTGACCCGTTTGCAGAATCTTCTCGTACTGGGAACTGGATTGAGAGTGGTGTCGCATCTGTCGACTTGTAGCTCCACACGTTGATACTGTCGTTGTTAATAACAAGGGAATAGCTCGAGAAGTGATCGGTGTATCCGTTCAATATTCCTCCAGGAGACGACCCTGATGAAGCTATAGAAGATGCGCTGAGTATAGAAGGGGATGCAGGGAGTTTGGAAACACAGTATTTGGATGTTTTAGTCAATTCGATAATGCCGTTGCTCTTGGCTGATGAACTGAGATCGATCGATCCGTATGCAGTGGAATGGTGCTCCACCGATTTACCACCAGAAGCTTCCTTTCGCTCAGACTTTCTGGGTCTGAAGAGTGATTTCTGATCTACCATCTGTAAACTAGGAATGAATTGGCTCTACGAAGATGGTTGTGCCTGCTTTGTCGGTGTTGTAGCATCCAGTAGCTAAAAAATGAAAACAAAGAAAGTGAAAAAAAGATTAGAGGTACTGTATGCAGGACACGAAGATGTGCCAAAGTATTGTGTGATGGGAACCATAGATGGGGGAGGTCTTGGTGCTAGTGGTGGTTTGGCAGTGCTGCTGGCTATTTCCAGTGTGGAATGTCAACATTCATGAAGGCCAATAAGTCGATACATCGCATGGTTATTTCTTGTCTTTTGCAATCTCGCGCTCTCTCTTCTAGCTCTTGCCTACAGTTTGTTCACTACTTATGTCAACTAATAATATTCTAATAATATACAAGGAAGAAGAAGCGGTTGTCCTGGTGGTAAAAACATGCAGATCTATTGCTTTACAACGGATCCCTTTTGTTTTAATATTAATTTCAAAGTTGTTGCTTCATTTCCTCTTTGGATAACTCTAGCTCCCTTGTTCCACACTATTCTCCATATTTATGCTTTATATATGTCTTCAATTCAAAATTTTCTTTAATTCAGCAACAATTTGATTCAATTCAATTTAATCCAATTCAATTTAATCCAATTCAATTCGTTATTCAAATTCATTCTTCAAACTCAATTTTTTTGTCTTTTTGGTTGTGGTTCCTCGTCGGCACTCACAAACTCTTCGTCGTCATTGTCTACTTCAACCTGGTCATACTTAGCCTTCAAACCCTTCATCTTTCTGGTTTGCAACTTACCCAAGTCTTGGTTACCAACGTGGATTCTACCTATCTTGTCACCCATGAAGTCAGTATTGACGTTCTTCTTAACTCTGGCTTCCAATTCCTTAGGCTTAGACAAGGCATCCTTTTCAACTTCCGGAGCTGGAGAGATTCTCCTACCAATCTTGAAATCAAACCTTGGTCCAATTTCATCGATTTCTACTCTTGGAACCTTTTGGTTGGATCTGTAAGTCTTCAATTTGTATACTCTGAAGTGTAACATTGGCAAGGTAGTAGAGTTAGGGTCTTCTATTTCACCAGTGGATAATGCTATGATATGTTGTAAACCTGCGACGTCTTGTAAGTCTGTCTCGTCTCCTCTGTAGAAATCCATAAACAAGGACTTGATATGTTGGAAAGCAGGGTGGTGGTCGAATGCTGGACCGTTGAATACAAACATTGGCTTCAAACCTATGGTGAAAGTCAATTTCTTGAAGTCTTGCAATAACTTACAGTCGTCAGCCTGAATGGATAATTCAACCATATCGTATACCTTGTGGTTGAAAAATCTGGCAAAGGTCAAGTTGTTAGGTCTTTTCTTATTGTTCGATGAGAATACCATTAATGAGGTATCGTTCTTCTCGGAGAAGAATTCCAATTCGGCTGCTTCTTCGAATGGTCTGATCTCATTCTTCTTTGAGAATTTCTTACAATGAGGCTTCTTAAGTGCCATCAAATCACACATGGCATCATGCAAAAGTTTATTACTGGTGGATCCAGGAACGAAAAGGGCGGATTTGGTATTTTCCACCAACTTAGCTTCCTTTTTAGCCAAAGCTCTTTTGGAACGAGCGTTCTTTGGTTTACTATGGAAGAATGTTAGTATGCAAAAGATGCTTTTTAGTTTTTTTTTTTCATACTTCTCACTAAGAGGAAGGCACTTCCGTGCCGATGAGACCATGATACATACACTGTTCTAATCATTATATCAATTACCGTGGAGTAGTTATCAAGAGTACTCTTCTATTTGTGATGGAATCTTTTTTTTTTTTGGGAATGAGCATCGCAAGATTTTACAGAAATTTTCCAGCGGTCACGTGATCATCTATATTATCTAGTGAAGGGGAAAAGCTGAAGGAAGACGTTGGGGAGATATTCAGTTGAAGGGCAGAATTTAAGGGACAAGGAGCTATAAGGCGGGGCTGCCAAAAGTGGCGAAGCTTTAGCTGGTAGAAGTAGATTTCGAAGGCTGAGAGGGGATGGCTGTACTGTGCTTTACAAAACTTATCTTAGCGTTCGATGTACTGTTTAAAGACTAAAAAAGAAAGGTCGTACCCGGATTCGAACCGGGGTTGTCCGGATCAAAACCGAAAGTGATAACCACTACACTATACAACCTGTAATTATTTCGAAAAATGAACGTTGGTGTTGTGAGACCATCTGCAGCACCTTCGTTCCTCCGCCAGCTTGTTAAGTGTAAGAGCAAATATGGTAATGATGATGTGGGAAGTATACTTGATTTTCTACTCAGTTTCTCAATGGAGCTTCCAGTTCACATTCAAATTCTCTTCTAAGCCACTTACAGAATTGGTGCATCCTAGTCTTTTGCTTGATCTGACCAGGGTTTCTTTGTCATTGGTAGCAACTCTACAAATGCATCACAGTAAATAGGACTGCACATAACACCCTTATTAATTCCTGCCTGTTCCAGACTCGGAGATTACTAAAGTTGGGTGCAAATACGAGCAATATAAATACGTCTTCTTCCCTACTTATCGGCGTAGAATAGTCCTGCAATAGTGATCTAAGAAGAAGTAACTATCTTACATTCACCTTAGCTTAACTATGTCATTTCAATCAGCAACATTGAAGACAGAATACGTCCCATTGAACCAGATCAGAAGACCCATCCCTCCTGTTCTTGATCTTCAAAAAATAGACGCTATGGAATCTACGTTGAAAGGTACACCCATGGCATCTGCTACATGCGGAATAGATGATATTCAAAGTGGGGAGCTCCCACCTGTAGATGTGTTTTTAGTCCGCCAACAAGGAAAGTCGTACTACTTTGCATTTGGTGGTTGCCATAGATTCCAAGCTTACGATAGATTGAGTGAAGGTGGGAAGAAAGAAGTACAGGTCAAGTGTAGAATACTACCTGCAACTAAACAGACCTTGAAACTATATTTAGGGTCATCCGTAGATGAAATGTTTGATTGATAACATTAAAATTAAATTCATAATATACAGTACAATTATATACCAAGACTATAGACGTATGTCAATATAAGTGATCTCAAGATAGATACAAAGTTAAAGAAAGAGAATGCCGTTTGTAAAAGTGGTTGTTTAAGCCCAGATTTGCAATTGGTCATAGAAGTCAATTCTTTTACCCTTGGAATCATGTAATGAGTGGGCTACATAGTAACGAACTTCGTCCACCATGACTGGGTTACCACAGGTAACAAATGCTACTGAGCCTGACGATTCTTCAATTTCAGTTTTGACGAGTTTGTCCAATGCTGGCCTTCCTTCTAAGAAGGTGACATGGTTCAACCCAACTCGTATCTTGTGGATAATATCAGCATCGACATTCTCAGTAGTGCTAAAGTTTATGGAGCTACTTTTCTTCTCGACTTCTTCACTTTGTTCAGTGCTAACATTTTCATCTAAATCATGTTCTATGACTTCATCGTCAGTCTTCTCCACGTGGAACGCTGACCTAGTGACATGGACAGTGCATTGGACGTTAGTGTTCTTGAGAGCTGCAATTTCGTCATAAAACCAGAATAATGAATTGTAATCCTTGATGATCCAGTGCAAGTTGACAGCCTTCTTGGAGTTACCGACTGCTCTGGTTGCCAAGTCCATACACTCAGAGTAAATACCTGGAATACCATTACCACCAGCGATGAATACAGCAGTGTCAGAAGTCCTGGCTGCTGTTGGTTCACCGTATGGACCTTCAAAAGTTACTCTGATTTGTGCAGTCTTGCCAGGATGAGCTGTTAAGTATTGATAAAGTCCATGAGTGACACCACCTTTAACTTTACAGTACACAACAATGTTCTCAGCATCCACTGTTGAGGTGAATGTAAATGGGTGAGATTGCCAAAAGCATGAAGGCCTAAGGAAGTGAACGAAGGCATGACCACCTGGAGTTGCTGGCCAGAACTTTGGTCTGCGTACGACAACCTTCAATGTTTCGTTAGCCAAGAGTGATACCTCAGCTTTAGGGAAACCGAAATGAAGAAGTCTAAGGATTCTAACACCTCTATCAAAGGACCAAAGTGCAACAGAGGGATAGAGGAACCAGACATAACCCAAGGTGACAACGTGAATCCAAGTTCCTGCAATAAAGAGAGCAGCCATGATGATATGACCAAGTAAGAAGAGCTCGTACCAATTTCTTCTAAGATATAAGAAACTTTGAATCCAGATAACTCCACCTGCCACAGTACCAACACCACCCCAAAGCAAGTAAGTTTCAGCGTATTCCATTGCTAATTCGTCATAAAAGATCAAATCTTTGGTATAGACAGCACTGTGAACGATCACTAAGACTAATGTTACTCTTGATAACCATCTATGATAAGTGATAAAGGTAGCATAGTTCCAACCAGTAAGCCAGAGTAAGAAATTGTTTCTTCCAGCAAAGAGGATGAGCAATGGCATGAGGATAACGGAAACAATTCCAGTTCTGTCTGCAGAGTATCTCCACATGGCTTCCTTTCTTGTAGGCCATTCAGGATCACCTTCAGACCAATGGTAGTTAATAGCATTGACCAAGGTAGTTACAAGGATAAATCCGAATATAACCACTGATTCGAGTCTTGATGGAACCAAAAACTTTATGAATCTCAAGTAGGTAACTTCCTTATCCTTGTGCTTTCCACCAAGAGCTGGGAGAGTGACGTTTGCTCTCCAAAAGTTGGAAATTGGTCCAGTACACCATTTCATGAAGCCTGGGAATAAAAACTTTGACCAATTGAATATAATGGCAAGTAAGAAGACTAAGGCCCAGTATCCTAAGATACCAGCTCCATAATACAAGGAATCGTTGTAGTTACCAAGGAAAGCTTCATAAGACTTAAGTTCTGGACCTAAGAGTGATAAATCAAGAAGAATTGGATAGTCGATCACCTCGGTTGTGTTAAAGTCAGGATCAGCGGAAACGTTTACAGCGTTCTTGGTAAAGTTTTCGTATGCACCATACCAAGTTGCATTGTCAATAGTGTACGCATAGTACTCGGCACAATAACTCCATATTTCTTTCTCATCACCATTTGGAGGGTTTCCGTAATTAATACAACCTGCTAAAGTAGCCATAGCCCATGGATTATGACAAGAACAAGCATAGTCATCAGCATCACACCAAGTAGCACTATATGCCATGACGTCTGTGCACGAATAGTACATCAATATACCTTTGCCATACCAGTAGAAGTCTTCCTCACTGGTGGCTAATACTTTCGCTACTAACGCAAAAAGTGAAAGATAAGACTTCAACAACATTAGTGAATAACGATTATCGTTTCAAATTTGGTTGCAATATCATTGCCAATTATTTTCCATACATTTACTCTCCTTATATAGATCTATACCAGTCGGGTACGGTTCCAGCCAATGGTTGCACCCTCTTTTGGTAAGGCAATTAATTTTTTTGATTGGTGATACCTTATTTGTGCTGCAGCAAGATGATACATATGCTTATGCATTAAAACATGCATTACCACAATATTTGCCAAGAATTTGAAACCTTTCAAATTCCGTAATTGGGTTGGTTTTGACATCAAAAAGCTCTTAGGGTACCTTGACACCAGGGCTTGACCTTCTAAGCAATGAAATTGCTAAGAGACAAGAAAAATTGGGATATGTCAAATGCAAAATACTTTTAGAACAAGAGTTGTTGCTTGTATAGCTCAACAGACTATGCATGACGAATACGACAGTCAAAGACCGAGCGATGGAAAGCCGAAGTAAACATATTACTCTTCTTATTTCCCCACTTGGTAATTATACCTATTGTCGCTATTCTCAGGGGGGCTAATCCAATGAAACAATATTGATTAGGTGCCGAAGCTCGGGAAGGTTTGAAAAAAATCAAAAGTGACCCAATGAAAAATTTTCAACAATAGAGGGAGGCCATAAGCTTTAGCCTTCATATGCAATGCTTGCAGCGTAAATGATAAAATTTTCTCCCGAAATGGTGCAAGGTGCGGTTCGCCCTGGCTCCCTGATTCCAGTATCAAACAATAGGACGGACCGTGATGAGAAGGCTATTCCAAATTCGATGAATACTGGGGTTCCATTTCATGACTCCGTATAGTTAATACGTGCCTTAACAATGAGATTCAGCTAAAGGTTATTAGATTAGATTGACCTCTATTGTCTCTGCTAGTGAACCGTAGTTTTTTCTTGACAGTACATCTTTCATAAATCGTAACTGATATTTTTTGGTTGAACATTTTATTTTTTAGCTTTTGCACTGTCGCTTGGTGTAATTGTTACATAAACATTTTTGGCTAAGGCGCCTCCATGCAAGTTGATCTGATCAGATAACTTTACAGTGCGAAAATTAAGCATTATCTATAAAATCTACAGAGAAACTTTTAACTATTCCGTGGCAGAATAATAATAGTGGAATGTGCAACAAATTTTCATATTTAAAAGCAATTTAGGGAGAGTATAGCTATAGAAAGAGGATATTATAAAGCTGATTCATCAGCGTAGAGAAGAATCTAACTCATTTTGGAAATTATTATTTTGTTTTTTTCTGGTTTAATTTTTTTTGGTACGGTAGAAAATTTTTTAAGCTTCTGGGGCTCATTCAAAGTCCACTGCTAAAGGTGTAAGTGAATTCATACTTACGCGCGGCTCATCTGCACGCATGTTTCCCTCTGATGATTCCTCATTAATCAATGTTCTTAATGTAGCTCTCTTCAGCATTCTTGCCCGTTGCCATGACTCTGGGATGGGGAGCTTACCGTTTTTTTCTTCGTAAATAAGCAGGTAGAATGTGGCAATAATTGCTATCCAATACAAATTATAAGAAATTACACTTCCAATAGTCGCACTATTGGTCCAACCTAAAATTGCAGTCATCAACATCCAAAATGCCCCGTCGTCTTGTAACTCTCCATTGCAACAGTTAACGTGCCAAACACTGGTTTGGATATCGTAAGATCCCGGACCGTGTCCAGTTTCACTCACGTCAAACCCATCGCATAAATTGATAAATCTCTGCAACTCAAAATTCCATACACCCTTTGAAAGAAGTCCAGCAGCTACCAAGTATAATAAGATGGAAGACGAAACAAGGAACCACTGTAAGGAAAGAGAATTACCCAGACGATAAAGCAACACCCCTATCAAAGTTCCCATTACAAGAGCAACAATCACAGAATTTATTATTGCGGTGAATGAGGTATTTTCGTTAATGCCGATACCCCCGATGAATACAATTGCTTCCATACCTTCACGTAATGTAGTTATAAATGGCAAGATGAACATAAAATATTTTTCGCTCCATAAATTAGATTTCTTAGATTTGAGGTAGTTAGAATTGTTTATGGCGTTGTGAAGCTTAGCTCTCCATTTAGCTTGCATCTTGTTGATTCTCAAGAGCTTAATACCCATCACCGAAATGATAACACTGGCCAAAATGGAAAACGTTCCCTCCCAATAGTGTTCAGTGATAGTCCAGAGGTCGCTACCTAAATGATAGAATACCCATAAGATTCCTGCACCGATAATTAAACACGATACTAATCCGAGTAATCCTCCAACCCAGATTTGCAATTTAAGGTACTTGGCTAACCTATTCATTTCAGCTGCATCCTTGACTATCTGTTGCTCTTCTTCATCCTCCGGTAGTTGTACTTGTTCACTCTGTTGCACTGATACAAAAAGTGCTTGAGTCTCCTCTTCTCCACTAGCTATTCTACGATTGGTGGCGGTTTTCCTTGTGCTTAAAAAATTTCGGTGAACAAACGAGAGTAACACCGAAATGATTATCGCAGACTCTATAGTTTCTCTTAGGACAATGAGAAATACCTGAACGGAGAAGTAATCTTCAAACTCTTTCATCTTAACTGGTTATGAATACACCTACGTCAATATTTTCTAATTTGAATCAATCAATTTCTGTTTTAAATATTTAAAACTATGGTGTCAAGGCTTTTAGTGCCGCACAAGGTGAACATGTTTCTCTATGCAACCGCGTCATTTTTCATTTATCTGATCGATCTGATAAAAATTTGCGGTCCGAAGTTCGGGAAACGAGCGAAGAAAATCTTAGACAAGCTTTAATGCCTAGCCACAAGTTTGAAGTATTATTTCAACTATAAACATACGAGAATGCACTCTGTAGTAACATGTAGGGAAATTTCAGGAAAGAAAGATTACGAAGGTAACAAAACCGCTAAGATATTCGCTTAATAGTAAGGGCATTTGCATGGCCCTGGTGTTTGAAATATGCTTTCTTTCTATTAACTATATACAGTACTAAACTGGGGCTGAAAAGAAAAGTTAAGTCGTGCTCATCTCTTCTCGTCGTTCCCTCCGTCAGGTCTCCTTCGCTTCTGATCCGGTCTCTGTCTGCGGGACATAAACATCCCCCTTGGCTGCAGCGGGACAAACTTAGGCCTTTCCTCGAAGGAAGAGGAGTAGGGACGCTTGGTTCCTTGAATTTGACTGTGTTCGCCATACTCTCTGGACTTACCTACTGGAATGTACGAGTCACGTGCTCCTCCATCGTACCTACTGGTGTACGAATCTCTCTGGTTACTATTGGAAGTATGGTGGTTTCTTTGTGGAAACGGTGCACTAGCACTTGGACGAGTCAAATTTGAGTGGCTCGGTGCCTGCTTCATCATCTTGAATCTCTCAGAGTCTATTTCATGACTTTCCTCAAACTTAGGCAACTCGCCAGGTTTCATAGGCAAGGGCTCATTCCTGAAGTACTCGTGGTCCAATGCGTCTAAGGCGTTCATTCTTTTATACGGATCCAATTCTAGTAAACCAGATAACAAGCTGATTCCATCGGGCGTGATTAACTTGGAAAACCTGCTCTCCAACGATCTCTTACATGTAATACCAATGCTGAAATCAGCTTTATTAGGCAAGTTAATAGCCTCGGGCCATGCAATCGTGGTTGGTGCTCCTACCAATTCAAATACCAACTGGGCCTGGTGCGAGTCAGATTTGCCTACCAATATTGGTTGGTGGGTAAACAACTCACCGAATACACACCCTATTCCCCAGAGGTCAACAGCTGTAGTGTACTTCTTCTCTCCTAGCAATAATTCAGGTGGCCTGTACCATCTGGTTACAACTAAGCCCGTATACATTCTTTCACCACCTCCAGGACCTGAACCTAGTTTCGGTACCTTGCCATGATACACCCTTGCTAACCCAAAATCCGCAATTTTCAATATCCCATCAAAGTCAACTAAAATATTGGCAGCTTTAATGTCTCTGTGTAGAAACTTTTGCTTATGGATATACTGGATCCCTCTGAGTAGCTGCTGCATGAAGCACTTGATATGGGGAACCTCTAAGTGCACGTTTGGGTTCTTTAGCAACCCTACAAGGTCCGAACACATATAAGGAGAAACTGTATAAAAACAACCCCTTTGGTGAATCACATCCAGAGGATTCGATATTTTGGGAGATTCATATACCATGTCAACCAATTCGAGGATATTTTTATGGTGTAATTGTTTCAATATTGTTATCTCTCTCATCGCCGTTATAGGGAATCCTTCCTTGGCAGAATGGTTGAGTAGCTGCTTCAATGCCACAAGTTTATTTGACTCGACATTTTTTGCCTTCTGTACCACACCAAAGGTTCCCTGTCCAAGCTTTTGTATAACTTGATACTTACTCAAGTTACTCATTTCCCTAAATTTATGGCTAGAAGAGCTGGTATGTGGGTTGGGGTTAGGGTTGGAACTGGAACTGGAGCCTGAAGAGAGCGGTGGTGTAGCAGTCAGAAATTTCTTTGTATCTACTCTATCGCCATTGGATGAGTTGCTGCGTTTACGAGGAATGCCTGAGGTATCCCGTGAGCTAGCCTTTTCATCAATAATCTCGCCCATGATTACCTTAGGACCTCTCCATTAGGTACCCTTGGTGTCTCCTGGTAGATCGATTTTTTTTGGGGATAAGCTTATGTTGATATTGGTACGCGCACTACCGAGATGCTGCATATCAGAGCGCCATTCCTAGCAGTCAAGCGACCTGCCAGCGTCACTAGTGTGATTATTGTTAATTAAATAAATATATAATTATATGCAATATGACTATATTTGGCTGAATCTGGCTACTTTGCTATTACACAACAGATCTTTGCGCCTGTTTAGAAAACTTGGATGCTTTCTTTCTTTCTGCAGATAACTTTCTAGCTTCCCTAACATTAAAACCGTGTGATAACAATTCCGTGGTCTCTTCCAATTGTAAACCTGCAACTTCTGGATATAAGAAGAAGATAAACAAAAAGGAAATGAGACATAAACCGGCAAAAAAGGAAAATGTACCTGTTGGCGTGATATTCTCTAACATGGTCAAAAACGTTGATGCGATAACTAAGGAGCCCGCCCAGTTTGTACAGGCAGCATACATGGCACCCATAGATCTAACGTTTACATCTGAGAACAATTCAACACCAGTCCAGGCACTGTTACCAATACCAATTGCATAACTTGCAACGAAAAGGACCATACCGATAATAACAATGACTCCCCAAGCGGTAATACCCTTGGCAGCAACGTCGACATTGCTTCCATTGGTGAATTTGACTCCCAAGAAGTGGAATGCAATGGCACAGATAACCAAAGATCCGCACATACATGGGATAGCAAAGAGTAAAATTCTTCTTCTACCAACTTTATCAATTATGCACAATGCTACCATGGTAAATACGAAATTGGTTGCGGCAACGATGATTGAGACAGCAGTAGCATTATCAAAACCAATTGTTTCAAAAATGGTAGTACTGAAGTACATCAAGGAGTTGAAGCCTGTGAATTGCTGGATGCCTTGAAGTCCACATGCTAAGATCAATGCTCTGAAGTTTGCAGGAGTCTTATGGATTATTTTGATGGAGTTCCAAGCTTGCTGCAAGGGGTTTGAGCCTGGAACACGGGAGTTGGAAGTCACCATTTCATCAACCACTGCTAGAACATAAGATTCTGGGACTTCATTGTGTGTTTGTCTGATAACCTTTTTGGCCATTTCAACGTCTCCTTGCATGATGTAGAATCTTGGAGTATCAGGTAAAAACCAAAACAAGACAAATTGGATTACTGGAGGTACCATGCAAAGACCAACGGAGACTCTCCAACCATGCTTGACGTTAGTTAACCCCCAATTAATGAAGTAAGCAACTAACTGACCACCGGTAATGAACAAGGTATTGGTCACTATAAGACGACCTCTATACTTTGAAGGAGCTAATTCACTCAACATTAGGGGAGAGATCAAAGAGGCAATACCGACACCAAAGCCCAACACAAATCTACCAACAATCATGGTCCAGACGGTGTGAGCAACGACTTGTATTATAGTTCCGACAACGAAAATAATATTGGATCCGAGAAGGACCTTCTTTCTTCCGATGAAATTAGCCAAAACACCACCAAGGATTGCACCTATGAAAGCACCCAAGGAAGTAGCTGACGTTATGAATTCCTTTTCTCCATAGGTAAGAGCCTTGTTACTTAAGTCCGTACCAACCATGACCAATGCAGATGAAATGTAACCGGTATCGTAACCAAACATAAATCCTGAGATGGATGACACTAACGTCAAGACAATGACCATTCTCAGGGGAGTGGTGCTTGACTCAGAGAAGGTCGACTCGACCTCCGCTGGCGTATTTATTAATGCATCTGAGGACGACTGTGGACTAGATTGTGAAAGAGTGGAAGACACATCCACAGGAGTGGTGTCTTTGTAGTTGGAGTTGGATGAGCTCATTAAGGAATATATGGATGGATCAGTGAGCGAAACTGTGTGGGTCCGATATTGTGAAAATGCGTCTGAAAAACCGTACAGATGAACGACAAAGAGAGTGATCCGAAGAAAAGGTTATTACAACTATTTTAATCAATATATCTTCAAGCTTCAAAATGGGATAATCTTCCTAAAAAATGTGCTGTTGTTTTCTTTGCTCTTCCTTTTTTTTGCAAAGTGCGGATGGCTCTTTTATATAGAGCGCGAGGCGACGTTCGGCGAGATTCGGCGGGACGCTGAAAATTACGCCGGATGAGAATGTTACATAAGCAACTCGGAGTATAGTGAAAGGCGCGGCGGGAGGAAGAGACTGCTCGAAGTAGGACAGGTAGTGATGCAGCGTAGTGGTTCTGCAGTGAAAGTGGGTTGTGGTATTGATCGAGTATCGTTATCGTAAAGGTGTATGAAAATTGGGGATACACTTTTAGACAGAGAATGCTTGCTTTGTGACTTATGCTTAGGTATTCCTCGATTTTTTTATTACTTGTTTTGTTCACTTGCTGTGAGTGTGGGGGAGATCTCCTCTTTTAAGTGCATCCGCATTATATTCAGATCAGAAGGGCTTCCACACTAGGTTTTCAGGAGGAGGTTCTGAAATTGGTGGGAACTAGAGCCGCCCTACATATGAGCTACAGTCTTACTGGGTCTTATCTAGAGTGTGTGACAGCACAGGGACCAAAAAAATTGCACTATTCACGGTCACTCTAGAGACACCGTTGCTTGGCTTCGTCGTCTTACATTTGCTTTACATGCGCATTATTTTTCACTCATATTTTATAACATTCATACATAATACTGTTCAAAGGAACCTATACAGAACAATTACTTTTTGTTATCACCAAAGATCTTGTCTGAAACCTGTTGGGTTTTAGATTTATCGTGACTTGGAGTAGCATGTCCAACAAAATTGTCTAAGGAGCCCTTAATTTTATCTCCAAAGTGCTCTGGAGTACTCTTTTCGGAGTTTGGCTTGATTTTATCGTGAATCTTATCGGAAATATCTTGTCTACCGGCGTCTGACATGTTTAATTTAGTAGTAATAGAGTAATAATAGAATTAGTAGCAGTAGTAGTAGGACTTGCGGCAGAAGTAGATGAACCAAAGTCTAACACGTACTCTTTTATAGTCTTCAAAATAATGACCTTTGCAATTCAATTAATTATACTTCTGACAAGTCTGCAGTTAGCTACGGTATGATTGCTACGGAATGAAGGCTATTTTCTGTATGGTCATTGTTTATAGTTTAAACAATAATTCAAACCATGCAATGATATTTGGCACGTTAACCACATTTTAAGCTTTGCATTCTTACTTCTCAAACGTGTCTAGTTGGTCAAATGCCCGAGCCTTGCAGGATACTACGCTGCTTGACACAGTACTACCGCTGTGGTCGATGAGAAACTAATACACTTTAAGAAAAAGGGAAAAAAAAAAAAAAAAATAAACTATGCCAATCCTCATTACTTTGCCTACAACACCAAATCACGGGATTTTCATATACTTTCATAATTTTCATTATTTTGAATATTAATTTCATCTTTCCGCTAGAAAATTTGGAGCCATGAAAAGTATTTGAACCATTTAGGTTCTACTAATACACATTTAGAATTTGCAATTCGAACCGGACTGGAACCATCAAATGGGAACGTTTCCAATGTTCCATCGATGACTACTTTTCTGCCCTTAGCCTCTACAACTTTTGCTCTCAAGACTAGCGTGCTATTTGGAGGAGCTTGGTTTTCGAAATTTATTGACAACTTCGCGGTAACTCCTTTCTTTGATGGTAGCTGAGGGAACCCACAGAAACACAACCCTTCATCTAATATTGTAGATATTATCCCGTTGTGGATTTGACCATCTTGGCTGATCAATTCTGATCCCAAATGGTAAAAACTTGTAAGATCACCAGTGCTTTCGCTTATGAAAAGCACTGGGTCTATCTCCATCAAATTGGGTCCGAAGAGAATCCCACTTCCTACATGGTTATCATGATGCTGCGGTGGGAACGATTCGCTCTTTATTATTCTTGTAATTGATTCATCATTGGCTAGCTTTTGGAATTCTTCAGTTTTGGTTAACTCCTCGAGCACCGATGTGTTGAATGACGCCAATCTTCTGTCCGAATAACTATTTTTCCTCCATTCTTTTGGAAATAAGAGGTAGCCCGCGGAAAGTCCAACTACAGGTAGAGTTAATCTGGTAAGTAATCTAATCATAGTGCTTGGTAATACCTATGATACTTGGTGTCTTCGTCACCTCTCAAGGTTAACATTCCTGCTTCCCCATAAAAGCGCAGAAGGATCAAGAAAACTAATGCTACTGTGTGCAGGAACGCATCATCTCGATATATATGTGCACCAAGAATAGTTGAGATGGACTTCGGAGTCTTATTTCGGTTTCTAACTTATCTTGATAAAGGAGTACAGTATGTCTAGAGATAGATCACCTGAAAGAAGGACCGGAAGTGCTGAGCTAAAGAGAAGGAACGACTCTCATGACTTTGATCTACCAAAAATCTCTATAGACTACAAGTTTGGTGATGCAGGATCGTCCTGGAGGATGATCAAGTTGAAGAGAACTCTTGAAGCGATCAAAGAAAGAAGCTCAAAGTCGAAAACGGACATCATTTTGGAAAGATATGGGACAGAAATCGAGTATGACGTTGCAACTCAAGAGAGAAATGAATTAGATCAAAGAAAGAACAAACCTAAGAGCCATTGGATTTACGAGCCGATTGCAACCATTAAACAAGCGGTGAATAATCAACTTTCGCTAAAAGAACTTATACAACAGGAACGCAATTTCGCCTTTGACGAAGATTCTGCAAAGGCAATATTAAAAGATTCCACGTATTCTAATGATACTGATTACCAGGATGAAAATGCCGCCAAGCTCGCCTCCTTCGTGAATTCCGGTAAGATAAGAATGCTGCAGAATGGCCAAGCACAACAGGATCCAAAAGTATTGCAGAGAATTATGAAAAATTTGGATAGGTGTGAACTATGTAACAAGTCTGAAGTCTTACCTATTTCTATGGGCCAATATACCTACCTAACATTGTTGCCATACAATAGTTACAATAAATTGTACCCATCAAATACAAGCGTGATTGTTGTCGACGAACATTACAATAATACGCTCTATTGTGAGGACGAAGAGTGGGATGAAATCGAAAATTTCATGAAAACTTTGGCCATATACTATTATAAAGAGTACAACAAGGGTGTAATATTCATTGAAAACGCGGTAGAGCCAATTAAGTATCAAAAAAACCATGCCCATATACTAGCTGTGCCAGTCCCGTTGTCTATAATGGCACAGAGTGAAGGATATTTCAGGGAAGGAATACTTTCTAACTCAGATGAGCTAGATGATCAGCATAGTTCCATACTAAACACGAAAGAGAAAAGTAAAGAATATCCTGGAAGTAACAGAAGACAGGTTGGGTTTAAGCAACTAATTGCTAAAGAGGCTCCATATTATCACGTCTGGTTCAATTTAGACGGAGGAATAGGGCACATAGTACAGGATTTTCATCAATGGCCCAAGTATGATTTGTTCACCAGACAAATAGTAGGCGAAGGTTTGCTCAAGTGTGATGATCCTACCCAGATCAACAATTCTAAAGATTACAAGAAATGGGTTAGTTCGGCACATAAAGGTGAAGAAAAGGAGAGGGTTGAGAAGTTCAGGAAGAAGTGGGATGTCTACGATTGGACCAAACCTGCAACTTAGACATACGCCAGCATCACGTGTAGTATAATGTACATATCAAAAATTCCAATACTTCAAAACGCTCTGTTTAAGGTTTGACATCATTGCAATAGTTTTTTTTGTTCTTGATGCGTATAGTTTTTTTTTTTTTTTCTTTTGTATTGATCTGACTTTCTGTAAATCTTTTTGTAGCAGTCTAGTTGTTTGTAGGTTAGCACTCTCTGTAAATAACAATACACATAAGTGGCATATTCCAACTTGAAATATCATGTTCAAGAAGGACTTTCTGTCTTTAAATCGAGGGAGAAGACGCCCGACAAGCAATGGCTTTCAAACTATAAATAACTTAGAAGACAACAATCTTCGCCTCATTCAGTCATCTCCAATATCATCGCCAAAGAATTCGGTTGATATCCAATTAGAAAAGTCAAAGAAAATACGACAAGAATTAGATAGTTTAGATAAGAATGGTAGCAATAAGGATAGCAAGCACATCGATAGCACGCATGCATTAATGATAAAAGACATCTTTCACAAGAGAATCAGTATAGGCTTACATAAGCTAGATGAAACTCCAAGGTGCCATTTAATCATCAAAAGCTTGGACCACAATGGGAAAAGAATACAGAAAGAGAGCTCTAGTAATCTCATGATCAATATCTCTAGCAATGGGCAGTTCATATTCTTTACATTGGGCCCGAAATTTATCAAAGGGCTAACAATAGACCTAGTAAAACATGTGAAGAGCATCACGTTCTCCATGCTCAATAGAAGTCTTCTTATAGAGCTTCAAGAAGGATCGGGTTACGTCTATATCACTTACATAACTTCAACATGGGATTTTGTAGATCAATTGAAATCAATTTATAAGAAAAATGGTGGAGTTGAACATATTGGTACAAACGATGAGCTCTTGAAGAAGATGCGACTAATAGATTCAGAGAGAACTCCCAATGGGAAAGCTGATAGTAGTTCAGCACCCTCGAGTACTAATGTCACTCCTACTCGAACGATCACACCTATAGATCCCAGCAAGATGTATGGCAGTAGAACGACGAGGTCGGTTTCCAGATTGACAGGTGGTTTAGATCCACACAGCTCTCCATCATACAAACTCAATAGTTCGGATTCTGACTCAGAAAATGTAGATACTATGAAAACAAAGAAAGAGGAAACCCCTGAGCCATTTACGCCGTCATTGAGTTATAAGTTTCTCGATTCTAAGAAATTTACAATTACAAACTCGGATTTCAAGACGCTATACAACAATGACTGGATCAATGACTCCGTTATTGACTTCTTCATCAAATATGATATCGACCAGGCCGTTAAGAATAATTCGTTTAAACAAGATGAAATATTTGCTTTCAACTCATTTTTCTTTAACAAGCTTATGACGAAAAGCAAGGATACACCTTCACTAAAAGATGGGGAAGAAATCGTGTCACTGGACAAAGATACTCTTCCTGATTATTACGGTAACATCAAGAGATGGTTAAACAAAATCGATTTGATGAAGTATCCATACGTGATAATTCCAATTAACGAAAATTTGCATTGGTATTGTTGTGTGGTTAAAGGACTACCAGAATTATTAAGTAGAGCAACTAAATTGAAAGAACGGATGAAAGAAATGGATGGCTTCGACTTCAAGAGTAGTGAAGAAGTTATTAAGGAAGTCTTTCGAGTAGAGATATTCATCTTCGACTCTCTCTCTCAAAAGCACTCAAATATTCACTATCCATTGAAAAAGTTCATTATAGACTATTGCAAAGATAAGTATGATTTAGAAGTTACAAAGGAGCAATTTCGAACTATTAACGCTAGAGTTCCAAAGCAAAATAACTTCAATGACTGCGGGATCCATGTGATCTATAACGTGAGGAAGTTATTGAGTGACGCGGCCCAATGTGAAAGACTCTGGAAGTCTGGGAACTCGCTATCACGATATCAATCTAAGTTATTTTTCAAGGCATCAGAGAGGAATGGAATGAGACAAACATTAAGAGAGACTTTAAAAAGGTTACAGAAAGAAGAAAATAGTGCAACTGAAAGTAATGGGAATGACAACGCTGACGAAGAAGAGGATATTGAAATTATTGAGATGGAATTGCCAAAATTAGTAAATGAACCACAAAAGAAGTCACCTAAAGCCATGAAGACAAGACCTGTGGATGATACAGAAGTTCTAGAAAAAGTATTAGAAATTTTAGGCGGTATCAGTGATAAACACACGCTTGATCCTAAGAGTACATCTTTCCTTCAAACCATTATATCTAACAAATTCATTCGAAGAGATCTCTCGGGCAAGAAATTGAGCAAGCTAGGAGTTGAAATATTGAATCAAATCTACCCCAATGACAATGAGATCGATGCAGAGGAGCTCAACTTAGTAGCTGATTTTGCAATCAAGATTAGTGGCTTTGATATACTTCTGGAAAGAAAGAAGATATCTGATGAGTTTTTCACATTTCTTAAAGAAAAATTGAAGATTTCACCCGAAGATTCGACTTCTCCAGCTTCTGCCACAGCTACAAAAGTCACTCCTACAAGAGCTAAAGATGAAACCACTGGCTCTGATAGTTCGACCATTTCAAAAGGTTCGCGCCCAAAGGATGAAACTTTTGTCATTCAACATTACCTGGATAATGAAGATTTGAACCAAAGTGTCAATGAACTACAAATATCGGAGACTGGAGCCGAAAGAGCCAAGGGCTTGAGCTCTACTCCAATAAAGTCTCCTGCACTGATAGCGAACAGTTCTCCATTGGAAGACAAAAATAATAGAGAGCACTACAAAAGCTTTCCCAATAAAAGAAGGAAATTAATAGACTAGCATAGGTAAATACATATATATATAGAGAAAAGTATTGCATTGGATAAATAACCAACCAGTAACAGACCCATGGCTTTACCCATGGTACACGTAGGAAGGAACGGAACACACGCAACTATATGCAGGAACAATAACAAACAAATATTTATTTTGGCACTTCTGTGCATGCGCTCCACAAAGAAGCCCACAAGCGTAAAAGTATTGAAAGCATTGAAGTCGTAGGCGATATAAGCAGCTTGATTTGAGATTTATTTACTGTGGTGTACGTCGTTAATTATGTCAGGAACACCATCTCCAAATAAGGAGGCGTTTGGGAAAGAAGCTGAGGCGAAAAGGTCAAGACCGACGCTGTGGGATCCAGCTGCTTTCTCACCTCAGTTGAGCCAGCACACACCACTATCTTACACATTAGAAGATGATTTGTCTACGATATCGATATCTCGTCAGCTCGAGAGTTACTTTTCACCATTGATGAACGAAAGTTCCGATTTATTTACACTTCAAAGCAGCTACATCCCACTAGTAATTAAGAAGATGGAATTGCTACACGAGAATGAAAATGAGACCAATGAAGGTGATGAAACGAGTGGGAACGATGGTTGGAGTGAAGATTATGACTTTTGGATCTCGTACCTTCAAGATCCCAACGATAAAATTGTGAGAAATCGCCATGTTAAAGTGCTTGAAAACCACATCTGTCATGGGATTCCATCTAGTCTTCGTGCTGCAATCTATATAAAGACCTTGCAGGTTCGTTATAAGTTTAATAAGGAATCATATGCCAGTCTTTTGAAAAAGGCTAACAATTCCCTGACAGTGAGAAACCAACAGGCGTATTTTGAAAACCTAACGTCTGTGGACCTGTCATTAAAGGATATACTAAAGATATTCAACTATTACAATGCAGAGGTGAAATCTGTAAACGGTGCAAGATTGGAACAGATAAACAATAGAGATTCATCGGGAACAGATCTAAATTCAACGTTTGAGAGTACGAGTCATCTACCACCTTCTAATTTCGTGGTGAGCGTGGGTAAGTTGATTAGAGAACAGATAGGAAACGGAAAAGTGGGTTCAGGTTCTACCTTGGATAATGAGGAGATCCTTTTCCTCCTACTCAAGTTTAACAAGATGTTCTCAGTTAATTTGATTAAAGATGAGTTTTTCTATAAGATAAATAGATCATTGGAACTGGATTCTTCCACTTCCCAATCATTTATTCACATTGGCAAACAGGGAATCAATTTGGTTTTAGTCTACAAGAAAATGATATTCAACTTCTTTCAAGACCAAATCACCAAGAATAGGATTGAACTATTGGATTTTTTGGTATTTGAAGGGTTTGATTTCTTCATAAGAATGATAGTTTCCATATTTTCGTTGAACAGTGAACAAATATTAAGATTAGAAGGGGACGATTTGAACCAGTTTTTGAATGATGAGGAAAAGTTTTTTGAAGTTATAAATGGAAGAACCGATATCAGCATGGGTGAATATTTGGAGAGTGTACTTAAATTTGAACCTAATTTGATTAAATTTGAGAACGAGTACCATTTACTTCACGCTAATTCATTGAACAATAATAACAACGAGCTTGTGAACTTGAAAGAAATCAACGATGAGCTTCTAACTAAGATTCGCGATGTCAAAATACAGTTAGAAAACTTAAAGCAAACTCATGATGAAATTATACAGCAAAGCAGCTCATACAAAGACCAATTAAAAGTAGCTTCTGATGAAAGAGACCAGTTGACCAAATTGAAAGATCATTTGAAGCAGAAGTATGAGAATTTAAGTATGAAGGAAAACGTGAGAAATGCAAGGAAGGCCAACGAAGATTTCCTGAAGAGAAGTGCAGAGCTTGAGGTTCAAATAGAGCAGTTGAAATTGAGCAACGAGGAGAAGAGGGGGAAGATTGCGAAAATAAGCGAACAAAAGAAATAGATGTGAGTGGCTGGAGAGAGGTGTGTCAGTGATTAGAGAGAGAGAGAGAGTGTGTGTGTGTGTGTGTGAGAGACATACAGAGACGGAGATGCCACTACTCCGAGAGTGAAACATGCGGATATATATAAAGAAGGCAATCGAATTGCTCACCACATCACAATATCTAGTATATATTAATTATGAATGTAACCGACCCATCTGTCCCTATGGCATAACTATTAACTATCCACCATGTTCCTCTCACCATGTTCTTTGGCACGAACCTGATCTCCACTAAACAACTGCGCGACCACATGACGATCTAGTGATTGATTTTTTTTTTTTTTCTGTCTTTTTTTTTTTCTTCATGGCTCTGATCATTTGTGGTTCCATATTTTGCTCTAAGGTGTCAGCCAGTGGTTATAAGAACTCTGTGTGGGCATATTAAGTAGCTCTCGCTTGTATCGTTTGTAAGTATGCAAGAAGAAAAACCTGGAGTAGGAATCGTCGGCGCTGGTCTTGTTGGGTGCCTTGCTGCATTGGCATTCGCTGCTAAGGGCTACTCAGTATCTTTGTTTGAGCTTAGGCCAGACCCAAGTACCATTCCCCAGAAGCAAAAAAACTTTAGATCCATAAACCTTGCTGTAAGCGATAGGGGTATCAGGGCATTGAGATATGTGGACGAGGAAATGGCATCCAGAGTGTTGGAGAATGTCATTCCCATGTATGGTAGAATGATCCATGACTTGAAGGGTAACCAGGAGTCTCAGAACTACGGGCTCTTCGGAGAAAGTATAAACTCTATAGATCGTTCATATTTGAACGACCTTTTACTCGATGAGATAAAGAGAAACGATTATATCAATATCAACTTCAATTACAAATTGTCAAATGTTGATAACTTGAATAGTCACCCAACGTTGACCTTCCAAGATGAGAATAGCGAATTGAAAACGTATGAGTTTGACTATGTTGTTGGAGCAGATGGGGCACATTCCCAGTTTAGATATCAAATGCAAAAGTCAATGAGAATGAACTTCAGTCAGGAGTATGTTGATATGCAATATTTGGAATTATCTATCCCGGCGAAGAATGATGCTGGTGAGTTCCACTATAGCCCAAATCATCTCCACATTTGGCCAAGACATGATTTCATGTTGATTGCACTTGCTAATAAGGAGGGTTCTTTTACGGTTACATTTTTCAGCCCTTGGAAGATCATTGAGCTGTTCCAAAATAAGGATGAATGGTTGGCATTCTTCACTGAGAATTTCCCAGATGCTGTTAAATTGATAGGAGAGGAAGAGTTGAAAGAAGCTTTTGATAAGAATCCAAGGGGTTCATTAATGCAGGTGGGTGTGTATCCATATCATCACCCCAGTGGTAGAGCAATTTTGATCGGTGACGCTGCTCATCTGATGGTCCCCTTCTATGGACAAGGTATGAACTGTGGGTTTGAAGATGTTAGGGTACTAATGGAATTGATAGAATCTCAGGCTGGTGACACTTCAGCGGCGTTCAGAAAATACTCAGAAGAAAGGCATGAGGATTTAAAGAGCATCTGCAAATTGGCAATGGATAATTATCATGAGATGTCTTCAAAAGTTACGAGCAAATGGTTTTTAATGAGGAAAAAGATAGACTACGCCTTAGGAAAATTGGGCAATGGCAAGTACTTCCAATGGATTCCGATGTATACCATGATCTCATTCAGAGGCGATATACCTTATTCAAAGGCTGTTGCAATTGAAGAGAGACAGGCCAAAATTTTGGGCAGAATCGAAATAGGAACGTTGGCTTTAGTTCTTGGAGTTGGATTAGCAAAGGCTCTACACCATATAAGAAAATAGAGGAAATTACAGAGAAACTACATCTAAGTAAACATTGTTTCCATAATCATTAATTATATTATTACTATTAATATCATTCTCAAAGTTTTACCATCTTTCTTTTTTCGATTTTTATTCGTAGTCAGTAATATCTCGTATTCGGTTTAATTAGTGTCTTGATGACTTTATTCGACATGGGAAACTTCAGTCTTTTCATTCCATTCTGGATTGGTAACAGCCAATCTTTGATGTCTGTACAATGGAGGAAGAGGTGGAACTTCTCTTCTGAAGACGTGTCTTTGGATGTTGTTCCACATGTGATGAGTTTGCCATTTAGCGTGCTTCGTAGCACTAACTGAGAACACTTCATCTAATTCTTCCAAAGTCAATCCCTTAGTTTCTGGAAGGAACCACAATACCAAGAAGAAACCAACAATATTCCAGGCAGCGTACCACCCAAAAGCACCTTGAGGCTTGAAAGCTCTCAATAATGATGGCCATGTTAAGGCTAAAATAAAATTAAAGAACCAACAAGTTGCAGTTGCAAAACCCATACCCAAATCACGAATGTACAATGGGAATGCCTCAGCTGAATATGTGAATGGAACTGGACCTTCACCTGATGAGTAGACACAAGCGAATAAGTAAATACCTGTGACAACACATCCTGCTCTTCCTTGAATATCTGTGATCCAGAAACCGAAACCTGTCATTAACAAGAAGATAGCCATCAAAGGGAAAGTAGTCAACAACAAATTACGTCTACCGAAAGTATCAATGGTGTAAAAGGCAGGAATGGCAAAAGTAAAATTGATCATACCGAAACCCCACGATGCAATCAATGAAGAAATAACACCCATGTTAGATTCAATGAAAATAGTTGAGGAATAGTAGGCAATAACGTTGATACCACAGAATTGTTGCATGAACATAACAATCCAAGCACCAAGTGCACCATTTCTGTTACGTCTAATAGTAAACATTTCCTTCATACGTTGGAATGTAGAAACACCAGCGTAAGCATGTTCTTCCTTTAACAAAACGTATTGGTAAAAGCAATCTCTTGCAGCAGAAATCTTATCGTGTCTTAATTGACATAAGGATTCAAAAGCTTCTAAGTGTCTATCCTTACCCATTAACCAACGAGGAGATTCGGGAACAAATGGGACTTGTATCAAGACAATAATAGCAGGAATACAAGCAGAACCCAACATTAATCTCCAATTAAGACCGTCACCAATACCATGGCTACCAACATAGTAGAAAGCTAAAACTGCAACGTAACCAAACATAATACCAACGGCTGTGAAAAATTGCCACATCATAACCAAAGCACCTCTGATATGAGCAGGGGTACATTCTGATGCATAAGCTGGAACAGTAGCAGATTTAATACCGATACCGAATCCTAAGAAGAATCTGGCAATAAATAAGTGCCACCAATTATTTACCAAGGCACTCCATACACAAGTAATGAACGAAATGAAACAAGTCCAGAAAATAGTCCATTTTCTACCAAACCTTCTGTTCATTGGATCAGCTAACCAACATGCGATCACGGAACAACACAAGTAAGGAGAACCATTAACCAACCCTTCTAACCAAGAGTCTCTCATAGTACCTCCTCCAATTCCTAATTCTTTAGGGTAGAAAATATTAGCACCATTGATAACGGACTCATCCATACCTTGAACAGCAGCCGCCATGGAACCCAATGCAATAACCCCAAAAAGCTTTGCTGGAACGTGCCACTTCTTTGTAGCCTCCAAATTAAGGGCAATCTTTTCATCTTCGCTCAAGACGTTCATAGAATTGAATTCAGCTGGAGTACGAGCTAATGCTGCAGCTCTGGCAAATAACTCAGTGTCAAGATCGTGCTTGCTAGCATAATTTCTACCCATTTGCATAACCTGTTCTTCGGTATATTGAGTTAAAATGTTACCGGCTTCATCGTTCATTTCATCGGCTCCCTTGGGTTTACCTGATTCAACATCACTGTGAAACTTATTCTTTTCGCTAGCTGAAGATGAAGAAGTGTGTTCGAAGAATCCATCATCTCCGTGAGGTTGAGCTGGAGCCACTGGCTCGCTTGTAACTTTCTCGCTCATTGTATTACGATATCTCTAAATGAAATTCACGCTAAAGATTAATCCGAAGATGCAGATCTATGTCTTTATATATTTCTATATTCCTGTTTATCGGATTTAAACAAGACGCAAAAAGTAAACTTTGACGATTGCTATTGCAGCTTTTAGTGTAAAGCAATGACGAAGCTAAATAAAGAAAAGTAAATAAAACGATAATTAAATGCCAAAAAACTTTAGATGGAAATCAATTCTTATCTATCACTCTTTGTTACTATCAGACTTATTTTGCCAGGAACTAGATTCCACTACAGGAGGAATTTCACTCTCTATTTATATCTATTGTCATAATGTAGAGTATTTTGGAACACGGGATGATCATCTTCTGCATTTTCGATTGTACATGCGTACCAAAAAGTTCTCCTCTCCCCCACCTTGTTAAGAGAGGTTTCTTGTATCGCAGGGCTGCATGCATATTTTGCCCCACGAAAAATTTGAAGCCTGAAAAAGAAACTTCCCGGTATTAAGTAAACTATTCCTATGTATAGTATTGCGATTTTTACAAGTTCTCCTGCATATTTTTACTCCATTTTTTTTTTTTTTTTTGTTACTGTTTTTAGCTTTTAATTCCTCAAACTGATGCTACGGGTTTACTTTATGCGGGTATTTCCTCTCTATGTTGCTGGAATCCATAATTCTTCCCCACCTTATAAAGTTCCAAACGTGACCATTCAAGAAAAATCACCAGAGATAAGGAACAGTAGTTGTGGGTTCGGATTTATTCAGAAGCCTGAAGTGGTGATCGTGTTTAACTTTCCCTAGTTCTAGGTTCCTGTCACTTTACTCTTTCATACTGCTCGATTTCCACCTTACAGGAGTCCAATCAATTTAGGTACATAAATTTGTAATTATTTTTTGGATATTTTTCAGGCTATTTTCCTGATTTTCTGGGCTTCTTCGTCATAATATTCGGAAGAATTGAATTTCCAGAAATATTTCGAGAAAGGTGCGCCATGTCTAAGAAGAAAATACGAGGCAATAACAACGGGTTCAAAATTTGGACTCGAAATTTGGCGGCTCACAATGATCTAAGATACTAGATAAGTGAAATGAAACTTGCCTCGGACTATGATTCCGAACTGGAATGATACTGAACGATTGAACCAGTTTGAATAGTTTCGCTGGGGAGAAAAAAGCAACCGAATTTCGACATACGTCATGGTTTCGTAGTCCGCATCCTGGTCAAAATACTTCAAAATACTACGCCAGCAAAAGGCTGTCTCTCGTCCAGTTAGCAGAGGGCTACCATGTATACAGGGCTTCGAACCTTCCGAGAATTTAATCCAGTGCTGCAGGACAGAAAGTAAGGTCTCAACACAAAGGAAGAAGAAACTACACATTTGTTGAAGGAGGGGAATGTTTTACCAAAATTCCAGGTAATTACTCCATATTGGGCACAACAAGATAGCCGTAAGATTACACATACGCACGTCACTAATGAGAGTTCTGGGAATGAAGCGATTCGTGCACAGAACTTGCTACAGTTATCTATTGGGCATTGGGCTCACATAAGGTGCTGAGTCGTATATGCATCTTCATGTTACACATTCGTTCATACATTGTTACACACTTACATGCGACACGCGGAAGCTTTGTCCCCCTGGTATCAAAAAACTGGGGTACGTGTAATTTGTGGCTACTCAATTTTTTATTTCCTTAGCCATTCTTGTTTTGTTGTATCTCCTCTTATTGTGGTATCATTATCCCGCAATCCCTCCGAGCCCAAGAACCTTATTTCCTTTCGTCCCTTCCCTTTCTCTTAGAATGCGTGGGTGGAATCTCGGACAATAGCCCCACAATACGTCAAAGTAACAGCCGATTTTTTTTTAGTATAGATATTTTTTCGTAACTGTATTTCATCACCTACTAGCTCCGAAAGATCTCCCGTTTGTTTCAAAAACAGTCTTTCCTACTGCCCCCGGCTGGCTAAAATGCACACACAATTGAAAAAAATAATCTTGTCCTTAAGTAAAGTCGATAAAAAATAATTAAGGTTAGGGCCCAGGTGCATAAACCTGGGGTATGAAATACTTTCAATGCATAGAATTCTGTTAGAACCATCTCATTGTACATTAGTTTATTATTATACACATACTCCTAGCTGAGTTATGAGAGTTTGCACTATATACTGGCTTAGGTTAAAAATTTATCGTTGTTTTCTTGCTGACTGCTCACTGGCTTCCTTACATAAATATTCCTTGGGCATCGAATCTGGTGTGATCCAATAGAGGTGATGAATTGAATTTCAATTGACCTCTCCTGGATTTCAAACAAATAAAGAAAAAGAAATTCAATTTAATTGATATTTCATTCATTTTTCATTTCCTTTTTCTTTCACCGATTCCATTATAAATTGACTTTTTCAGTTTATGATAAAACGGTTTCTATTCGTTTTTCTTTTCTTTCTAGTGGCTTCTTTACTTCCTCCTGAGGTTTGTTTAAAATCCATGTAATGTTGTCTACTGCGGTCTTCATGAGCCCTACTTATTGTTCCAGGTCCACCCTTTATCTCAAGAAATCTCTCAAGTAAGAACCTAATTTGTTGGCTCCGTCTTCCAATGCATCCTTCAAAACATCTAAATCTTGATTGGCATTACCAGAAAATCTGGCTGCAAAATCTCTAGCTGACGATTCCAAGTCGCCCATTCCATTGCTATTAGATCTGCCGTGGCCACCAGCTCTTGCTCCTCCATTGGCTTCCTCATCTTCTCCAAAGTACGAGGATGATGAAATTGACTGCGCTCCATCAAAGGTTTGCAACTTTGCTCTGGCTTCCTGTTGGGCATTTTCGTCAAATCTTGGTCCTCTACCAAAGAATTCATCTGATGAAATCCCCTTTTGAGTTCCATACTTATTTGTCACTTCTCCAGTGTATTTAACTTCTTTATACTTCTTCTGGTTAGGGTTGGTTGTAACATTAGCACCATTTACCATCCCAAAGCCCAACTTTTGGAACTTTTGGGGTTCTTCCTTGGCAGGCTTTGCTAATGTAATTGGTTTAGTACCTGACGAGTTGTCGTCATCGCCATCAAATTCGTCTTGAGTAGATGATCTACTTATCTTACCAAGTGATAATCCTCCAACTTTCTTCGTGACATCGCTAACAGCAGGCTCCTCCTTCTGTGGGGTGTAACCTAATCTCTTAGCCTCTTCAGCGTCCTTCTTGGCCTTTCTTTCAATCTCATCGAAATCGATATCTTCATCGTCAACCTTGTTAATTCTCTTGGAGGCTAATCTTGAGTTTCTTGGTCCGTTACCTTTGGAGGAGAGAATGGATTTCTTGGCCCCATTGGCACCGTTGGCACCGAGACTTCCACGAGTCGTGGTGGTTCTTGTAGTAACTGGCTTCTTTTTCGTAGCACCCAATGATAAATCGTCAGTGGAGGCAGATGGAGTACCAGCCTTGGATGACAAAGGTGATGGAGTGGAGTTGATGGGTTTGGTCCAGTTCAGGAAGAAATCATCAGTAGAGTCATTGTTGGAGTTGGATTCACTTAATGACAAGATGTCAGTAGAGTCTTCCAAAGTGACCACATCAGGGTGCTTCAATGCGTCTTCTTGAGCCTTCTTTCTCAATCTGTCCTTGTACTTGGTGGCAACAGGAGACGTGTACTTCAAGTTGATATCCACAGTCCCGTTTTTAGCCAAGAACTGTGAGCCTCCATTTTTCAGATAAAAGTCCTTAGCGACTTGGTTACCACCGTACTTGAAATGTCTCAACTGAATTCTCTGCCACGAGTCCAAATTCGAAGATTTGACAAATGAAATGTGAACACCCAAGTTTCTATGCACGGCAGAGCATTCCAAACACAACAAGACTCCAAAGGGGATCGAAGTCCAAGTTGGGTTCTTGTTGGTACAATCGAAGCAAACCTGATTGGCCTGGTTTTGCTTTAATTTGCTGAAAATAAGTGCTGCTTCTTCCTTACTTGCGAAGTTGTCAGACATCTTAATGCTAATATTAGAATATCTTCTTGTTTATCTAACTTATCTAATCAAATCAGACTACACGTTGAAATTCCAGTGTCCGTCTGCCCTTCAACAGAAATTTAGTAACTGGTGGCAGGTCGTGTAGATGGTGACGTGACACAAAACCCGATGATCGGGCGCGCGACCACCAAAAAAAAATATCAAGATGGATGGTGTTGGATGCAGGACAAGAAGACCATACGTCGTTACATGGTGGGAACGGTGCTGGAAGGAAGCTCAGTTGCACCTGAGAGGTAGAGTAGGGTGTCTTGCAGCTCCTATTCTGTCGTTCTACGCTTAGTAGTCACGAGACTTTTCTGTGGTTTATAATATACATTATCTATTAGATTTATGCTGATCATTTTGTTCCCTCCGTTTATATACAAGAGTAGAGGAATATAAATATTTCCATTAGATACCATGAATGTGAAGATGTTTCGTTCCAATCGACTTGGTTAACCATTTTGTACTTTCTTTCCTTCTTCTTTTTTCTTTCTTTCTTACTTTCTTTCTTTCTTTCTTTCTTTCTTTCGTTTTCTCGTTTAGCTTAGTGGAATGGTCTGGATCCTCCACGGGCAAACTCCAAAACCTTCCAACCATCAGTAACCTTGTTGTCCAATTCCTCTGGAATTCTTGTCAAAACCAAAGCATAGGTACTCAACTGAATGCTGTCTTCAGTTCCAGCAGCAATTTCTCCGGTCTTACCATTTCTAAACAAGTTAATTTCCTGAGCTCTGCAACTTACAACCATCACTGGGATATCGTTAGGCTGCAATAACTTACAAGTGACAACATCAACACCTCTAATATCCAAGATCTTACCGTCTGAAAATAATCCCTTTTCAACAAACTGTTTGTTGTTGGCTTGCCAGACATTGAATGGGGCTTCACTGAGCCATTCCTTCAACACCTTATCATCATTCTTGATGTACGAGTCCAACAATTCAGGTACAATGTAGTTGGTTAATGTCTTCTGGAAATCTGTCAATCTGAAAGTAGGGTCCATCATCTTGAATTGTTTGATGACCTTGGCCTGTTCGGTTTCAGCAAAGAATCCTGTAACCTTTTCAATTATAGTTCTGACTAATGCAATGAGTCCGTTCTCAGATTCGTCCCATTTTTCTCTCAAGGTAGCAATACCTCTTCCTACTGGAGTCTTAACTTTGAAGTCCTCCCATTTTTCGTTCATGGAGGGGCCAGTGGACTTGTGTTCAGTGGCAACTAAAGCTCCACCAGCCTCTTCATCTTCCTTGACTGGCTTCCAGACTTGACCAGATGCTAGCTTTCTGGCGAGTTCCTTCTCTCTTAACTTATCTCTTTGTTCCTTAGTAAGAAACCCACCGTATGAGGTGGATGAACCGTCGTCGATGACTTCAGACACATCCTTGTACACCTGAGTCTTTCTGACCGGTTCAAAGGCCTTGTCAGCAAGCTCAGCACTGGTGCTGACGGTGTTTCTGACACCCTTACCTACAGGCGAGTCCCACGCTTTCACAGCAACCCCACCTACTACGTCAGCAGTCTTCTTGACTACCTTTCCAGCGGCAGATGAACCCTTTTGGGCTTGGTCGAAGGCTTCCTTAGCCTTTCTGAAGGCTTCTGAGTCTGCAACTTTCCCGGTTTCATCCTGCAATGCCTTTATGTTTTCTTTGAGCTCAGAGGACTTCTTAACCTCAGCTCTGAACGTATCAAAAAACACTTTCATAGGAGATTGAGGTGGTTGATCGTTGAGTCTCGTTTGTGACGAATGAACATTTCTGGCAACAAGTCTGCTAGCAAGTACAGCGGCTCCAGATGAGCCTGGAGATGCTATTTTTTGGCGAACGATACTTCTACTTATCTGAGTTCTCAACATTGTATAGTTATACAGCTGGATATATGCCTACAAGAAGGAGCTTGAGAGTGGATGCTAAAGAAAGGGTACCTCTTTCTTTCTTTTTTTTTTTTTTTTGCCATTACTCAATGATTCAAAAATTTCACATTGGTGCGGGCACGTCAAAGCCGAAGAGGGCTAACTACTGTGAGAAGAATAGTAGGAATACCTTCGAACAGTGTCAGGTATTCGGCCGTGGGGTGTTTATTTCATTGGTAAAGGTGATTGGCTAAAGTGTGTGGCTGTATTTAGTAGACAGAAAAGTAATAAAACATAAAATAAGGGGTGTACGCTAAGTGGTACTCTAGCTCTCCAACCGCTCTCTGAGTTCCATTTACCCCACGTAATTGAAATAAAAAATAAAGAGCAAAAAAAAAAAAATTATACGCATGGATCCTCCAAGTCAAATGAGATTAAGAGAGATGCCAATGCAGCATGGGAAATGGCAAAGGTCAACGAAATAATCCACATAGCCTGAATTGTAATCATTTGAATACTACATTGTGATCGCTATATCACTGAGCCAAATTAATACGATTTTTTCCTGCATTGTATGCTCTCTGTTGTCACTAAATTATGATATTACCTTAATTGCTTCATTTCCTACACATACGTTTTTGCTCTGGGAATCTCATGCTAAAGAGCTTCTTTTCCCATAATCTTGATTCCTTCATGCACAAATTCGACCCAACCTTCTTCCAGTTTTCGCTGTAGGAAGTTCATGCTGTTGAGACTCGTTTCCCCTGATCTTCATTCCTGCATGTCCGATTTAATCGACCCTTGGTTCAAGTATAAGCTTACCCATAGCAATGTCTGAATGACCCTTTCCATATTCGAAGACTGACTTCCCTCTAACTACAGTCTCCATGACCCTACCTGTAAACTTCAGTCCGTCGTAGGCAGTTAATTTGTTCTTGAAGTAGGTCTTGTTGTTAGCAACAATGTACTCGGCAGTAGGATCGAAGATAAGTAAATCTGCATCATATCCAACTGCAATTTTCCCCTTGGTATGGGACAATCCGACTTGCTTTGAGGTATTCCAGGAACACCATCTTGAGATTTCAGCAATGGTGATTGGAGGATTCAACTTACGACCTTCCGTGTACATAATTGGTAAGCCGAATCCAACTGAGGAGATTCCACCCCAGGCAGAGAAGAAGTCTCCCTTTTCCAAACCTTTTAAATCTGGTGTACACGGGGAGTGGTCAGATACAACTGTGGTGATTAAACCGTTTCTCAAAGCTCTCCAAAGTAACTTACGGTTATCGTCTGTTCTAATTGGAGGACAGCATTTGAAGTGAGTATGGCAGTTGGAAATCTTTTCAGCCGTCAATGAAAGGTAATGGAAACATGTTTCGGCGGTGATAGGTAAGTTTCTGGCCTTAGCAGCTCTAATCAATGGGATTGCCTCGTGAGTAGCTAAATGTACAATGTGCAAGGGGACACCTGTGATCTTAGTAGCACAATTAATGATTTCAGCAATGGCTGTTGTTTCGAAGTTATCTGGTCTTGATGCCAAGAATGAGGCGTACAGAGTAGGATCAATGTTTTCCAAAGAAACATCCACCTGTTGGGCTGCCAAAAGAGGACTATCCATCAGTTCCATGTGCTTTTGTTCTAACTCCAATGCTTTAAGGAAAGGAGATTCGAAATTAGATTTTCTTTTGTTAGCCAAGTTGGCATATTTACCAATCTTTGGCTCTACGGTAGCAAGTAAAGGAGATTTGGATAAAGCCTTGGCCTGGGCATCTGTTAATACTGATTGGTTCATTGATCCGGCATGGTTGTGTGGGAGCTTACAGTTGTCGTGTTCCTCGTGTCTTCTGGATGGATGTGCTGAAAGTAAATCAACAACTGGCTGTGGAGCTCTTGAAATAAATGATGCAGACATTCCGAGATCGATGTCTTCAATATCATTGGACGTGATCTTTGGAAGTGGAATGTCTTTTCCGTTGACGTTACCAGTTCCCACGGAGCCGTTGCTTGTACCATTCCTGTAGTCATCTCTTTCGCCATAGTCGTCATCGACTTCCAAACTGAATTTGGCTTGTTCTTTGTGGGGATGGTGATCATGTACGATCAACTTAGGAGTCTTGTTAAATCCCATATCCTCCACACTCACAGCATGATGGTTCTTTTCGTGAGGTTGCATTTCAGCATGGAACATCAACAAGGTTGGTGAGCCCTTCACTTCAGCCATAGCCTTCAATATATACTTTGGATCAATAGCTGGGAACTCATCAACACCACTATCAATCAAGAAACCCTTGAACCCTCTTACACCCATAGAGATTAAAGGCTTTAAATCGGCCAAATTGGTGGGCACCATTCCACCCCAGAATCCAACGTCCACCCAGGTTTTCCCCTTTGCAGCCTCTATCTTCAAGTTGAAGTTGGCGATAGTGGTTGTAGGAGGGATGGCGTTTAAGGGCATGTCGATCACCGTGGTGACACCCCCAGAGGCAGCAGCCTGGGTACCGGTTGCAAAACCTTCCCACTCAGTTCTACCAGGTTCATTTAAATGGACATGGGCGTCCACAAACCCTGGCATAACCACAAGCGGTGATACGTCACGGTATTGGTCTAGCAACACGTTGTATCTCCTCAAGATCGGATCGTGTGCGCTGAGAACGCTGGGTTCAATGCTGAGAATCTTACCTGACTCTATAGAAAAGATAATGGTAGCTGGAATGATATCGTCCCCGACTAAAACCTTTGTAGATGCAATAGCCTTCGACATAGTATGCGGGTCTCAAATAAACAATAAATAATAACCTAGTTGTACAAAAGAAAGAGATGAGCTAAGAAACGGTTCCTAATATTTGGTGACAGATCAACTTTGATAATCTTCGAACTACCAATTTTTTTTTTTTCTTTTTTTTAACTTCACCGGAATTAGATTGATAATATTTTCTATGTAACCAATAGCCAAAGATGGGTGATGAAATGGTCAATGATCTAATTAATTAATATATATGAGAAGTGGGAAAAAAGAAATTCTTTAATTTTCGACCTTACATATTCCCCACACATCAAACGAAGTTGTCAACCTGTGCTTTACCATCCTATGACTCAATGTGCTAGCGGTGGAATAATGTACGAGAAAGTTAAAGTTTCTTATCTCGAACAGTGCAGCGCGCGGAATTGATTGGCACCTGAACCGAGCCCCATTGAACTTCGGGGAAATCCGAGAACAGGGAAGAGGCGGGAGAAGGTTCCAAATAATCAGAAACATGTACGGTCTCTTGGGGTTTTGCCGCGGCGATTGAGCTGTAAAGGAAAGGAAAGCAGGACTAGCCGAGACTGCAGGAGACAAGAACAGAACAGGTTAATGGGTGATGTTGCTGGAGTCTCCACCTGGTTAGCCACTCTGGAAATCAATGGTAAGCGAAAAAAAAAAAAAAAAAGAGAGAAGCTTGAAATCTGAAGCCTTGATTTTGTGTCATTATTCAAAATTACTGGCCAATCCTTCCTGGTGCCTGATGGAGTTAGTATGGCAAGTAGAGCCCTCCAGCATAGTTATCACAGAGGTACTCTACGCCAAAGCTCTTCTTTGTTTACACTTTTGATCCACGCCGAGATACAAAACTGTGTTTTAGAGGCGTGAAAGTCTTCTTGAGGTAACTTTATGCTACCCATTGCTCCTACTCCCTCTTCTCAGCATCTCCTTTGACTATATTCTCTACACTTTTTGCAATTTGCGTAATTTTTCAATTCAATTTTTCACCACCTAGTCAGATTTTATATAGACAGCATCTAGTACACAATTAATTGCTTTCCCTTCTTACTGTTTTCGATCCCATTTTTATACAACTGAGCAAGATCGTCCTTTGTTGCATCGAAAGCAGTTTCAACGGATGGAGCATCGAGTAATTCTTCATTCTCATACCAGCTAACAATCTGATCTAAAGTCTTTTTCTTTAATTCAGGGTTTCCCTTCAATAACGCAGTGACCCAGAATCCTGCAGAAGTGATATTTTTGAAAATATGCAACGAAGTTGGGATAGTAACTGGTTGCATAGACATACCACCATAAGTAAGCATTAACCCATTGTTACTCAATTTACGAGCAACCCCAGTAGAATTTTTACCACCTACACAGTTAAGGGCTAACTTAACTTCTCCTCCGGTTTCCTTTACCCAACCTTTAATGGTAGGGCCAAAATCTTTCAGACTGTTTTGTTCTTCCGTAATTACCTGCGTAGCACCCAACTCATTTTTCAACTCATTGATCAATGAATCCAAATCGTCTCTGTCTCTAACTACACTAATTGAGTTGAATCCCAATAACTTACCGATCTGAGATGCGTATTTCCCAACTGCGGAATTACCACCATTTTGGATAAACCAATCCTTACCAGGAGCCAATTTAACGTAATGTGTGAGCATCAAGTAAGCGGTAAGTGGGTTTACCGAAATTGTAGCACCTTGATTAACACTTAATCCTGATTTTTTACCCAATGCCTTTGAATCACTAGGATTGTTTAATTTAGTAAGTTGATCTTCAGTGGTCACAGCATGCGTCCTCCATGTACCAAAACAGACATTTGCTGGAATTGCCCAATCTCCAACTTTGAAGTTGCTAATTTTGGAGCCAACTCCGATAATTTCAAATAATCCTTCATTTCCTCCAACAGCAGATGGTTCATCTGTTCCCAATTCAGTGGTCTTTTCCGGTTGAGAAGGGTACACACCTTGAACTTGATTGATATCTGAAGGATTGACAGGTGATCCGAGCGTTTTTAACACAATTGAATTTTCTGGGATGTTTTCATCATCGATTTGGTATGTGTGGGTTTTCAAAACGTCCTTTGGTTCTCCATGTTTAGAGAAGATAACAGCTTGTGCAGTGATCATACTACGAGTTTGGCGAGTGAATAATTTTTGAGATGTTCTAGAAACTGTAGAAGAAAACATAATATAGTAGAAAAGTAAAAAATCTATTCAATTGATATTATTTTCAAGTGGGGTAAGTTCTTTCTTGTAAGAGCAGAGCTGACTATTTGAGCTCTCTTTTCCAGCTTTTAAGTTCCCACCGGTGAGACTTCTCAAAGGAAATTCGCGGGGAGAGACAGCAATTTTCCACGGAACATTGCTGAATGATACGGTAAATTCTCGATTTTCTTAGCGATGCTGGAGCAAATTAGTGGGAAAACTGGAAGTTTTCGGGTTTTAACGCTGCTATTCCACGGAAAAACTCAAGCCAAGTGCCCAAAATGAACGCGAGAGTTGCAACCCAACAAGTAAGTTGAGCTAGCATGATGGATTACTAATGGACTATTTAGTAATGAGACTTAGGCGGAACAAAGATAAGTACTGGTAAGTTCATGTGTTATTATATTATTACTACTACTACTGTTGACACTATAAATGATAAATATTACATAGGATTGCTTGTTGGCGGCGTTAGACATAATAAAAAAAAACATAGTAAATTAAAGGCAACAAGGCCCACACATCCTATATCTTCTACTTCTATTTCTTCAATCTTCCTTCTTTTCCGTATCTTCTTTGGATTGCTTAATCTGACTCAACTTGATTTTCGTATTCTGAACTGTTCCCAATACAAAATAGACTACATTGAAAAAAACTACCCAAAGTTCTGGCTTAATGAAATTTTGCGCAACTGATAATGTCACCAAAGAAGTTACTACTGACGATTTTAACACCACGAGATAATTTTTCTTCAAACCGGCACACACAGCGGTCTTCATATTAAGTAATTCTTGCTTGTAGTCAGCACGGTGATAGTTCTGTATGCCTCCCTTGTGGGGCACGGAAGGGAATGAATAATTATTAATTAATGAAATCCAGGACGTGAAAATTCCAGATAGAATTGGAGTGATGGTGCACAAGGAAGTTGCAATTTGAGCAATTTTCATTTTAACTGATAACTTAGGTCCTTTAAAGATTGTATTAAGAATTCCATAAAGATAATGCGACGTTGGAGTGATAATAAAGGCTCCATAAATCATCATAGTAAGGATTTTAGGAGAAAGTACGTGCTTTACAGTGATACCTTTAATCTTAGCAGTTTTGATATCCTTTGCTAATACAGACGCCAATGTTTCATTGAGTCCCGAGAGTACAGCCGCGGTAACTGACTTCGTTAAAAGTGGATACTTTGCAAGATAGTTCAAATATTGCGCGTTCAATGACATTATTTACCTCTATATAATACTAATACGATTCTATGCGACTGCTATATGCAACGGAACCTTCAAAAAAACAATCCATTCTTTAACTACTCTGGTAGATTGGGGTGGCTTTATAAAGTTTGAGCCATCAGATCCCGATAAGGTTTTGGCACGACTGGGTCGCACTTCCTCAAGCCTGTAGCGTGTAAAATGCAGGCAAACTGGTGTTTACCAACGCAGAAGCGATCACGCGGACCTAATTGCCTAAAATGAAAAAATGTGCAGCAGCATCCGAAGGACTCATATACAGGACCACATATGGAATATGCATAACCATGAAGGACCCCTATTAAATTTTTCAACATATGGATGGGTTTCTTTCCCTAAGTTTAGATCTTTTGAGCCTAATATAGACAGAAATGAACCGCTCTCCGACTTTCTTCGAGAGATACTACATTCTTAGAGGAGAATATGACTATTACACAAATTTTAATGTATCAGCTCGGTACAGCCGCTCAATACTGAGAGTTAACCTCTCCAATGCATTGCGAAACCTAGTTAAGAAGTACCCATGCTTTGCTGTAAGTTTCTTCCGCGTAAACGATAAAGATTTAGAGGAAGATGGTAAAAACTTTGTAATGAAACCTCTTCAACAGGTGAAGTTTGACGATGTTGTAGCATTCCATAAGATCTCCAAGTTTGATGAGACTACGTTAGAGTATATAGATCAATTTGTAGTTAAAGTAGGAATCGAAAACAGTCCTCTTTGGAGAATCATAGTAATGGAAGAAGAGGAAACTGGAAGGCAATACTTGACGTTCTATTGTGATCATGCGATATTTGACGGAACATCGGGTGGATTGTTCCACGATAAGCTTTTGCTTGAGTTGAATGAAGTGGAATCGAATCAAAGTGAGTTGCAATTCGCTGAAAATCTTCATACTTTAGATGATTCTTTTGAAATTCCACATGTTAATGAAGCAGGTTTAGCGTTGTACGATTCTTCAGTACTGTTTGCGTTGTATGAAACAGCCAGTAGACTCCTCGTACCTGGGTGGATAAAGAATTATATTTCTTCAATCTATCAAAACTGGTACCCAAGTAAGTACTACGTTGATGTTTCGAAAAATCCTATGTATAGATATAAGCCAACAAGGAAGAGTACACCAACCAAGTTTAAGCTTTTGAAGTTCTCACCCGCTGAAGTTCGTGGTATGCTTTCCAGATGTAAACAAAACGGTCTCACATTGACTCCATATGTAATTGTCATTGCATTGCAATGTCTACAGGAAACCATTATGAAGGGAACATCACAAGAAGTTGCAACATCTTCTGAATCTGCTCCGATCGAACATTCTTCTGAGACAATCATTGCAATTAATAATCGTAGATTTTTACCTGAAGCTCATGCAGAAGAGTTTGGCCTCATGGTTTCCCCCGTGGAAGTTGCTCTACCTCCATTCCAAAAGTTCGATAAATTGGATGACTTATTCCCCACGATGGCACACGTCGGAAAAGTAATGACATCAGGAATAGAAGCGAATTATGGATCTAAAATAGTCGGTCTTCTTAAGTATGTTAAGGTTGGTGATTTCTTAAAGGAAAAATTAGATCAATCATCGTCCAGACAGACGTTGGATGTTTCAAACTTGGGTAATAAGAGTTATATCCATGGATCTTGGGAAGCCGAGGAGTTCATTTTCTCTCAATCTCAAGGTGTTGGAACTCACTTTGGTATCTCGTTGGTAAGTACCCTGAAACTGGGTCTTAATATTGTTTTTGGGTACTTAGAAGAATATGCTAAGTTCCAAGATGAAACTGAGCTGTTTATTAAATTATACAGACAAAGGCTCTTAGATGAGGATGCCAACCTTAGATAAGCCTTTCGAAGTCTTGCAGTATTTTAAAAGCAAATCATTAATACGACCAACCCACCCGAACATGACATTAGAATATGCTTAACCCTAAATATGTAATTCAACTTATAACCAACCCACCCGAACATTTTACATAAGAATATGGCTAACACCTCAAATATGTATTTCAAAGTCTTGCAGTAATCTAAAAGCAAATCACTAATACAACCAACCCACCCGAACATTTCGACATTAGAATACGCACCTATTCACTAAATTACAGGCCCTTGAATGAACATGCCTAACCAGTAATAAGTAATTCAAATTATTGCAATACTCTGAAGAAAAATCATTAATATACCAACCCAAACATCAGACCTACATTCATTCTTTGGAATATACCTAATTTATTAATAAATACTATGCTACAAGCTGTTCTATCTACCAGTCTATCAACCTCTCTACTTTATCTATCTAACAGTTTATCTACTGTCTTCTCTTATCTATCTACCAGTCTACCCACCTCCTTCTTATTAACTATCTATCAACAAAATCTAATTTACTCGTCACTGCCATCCTCGACATCGTTTTCAATTGCGAAGGCTTCGTTCTGCCCAAAGTTATTTATAAACTGGTTTACCCCATTACTATTGTCTTTTTTACCCTGCTTTACCACAAGCATCAAATTCTTATTTCTCTTGATGGAAAACTCTTCACATTTCTTAATTGTACCGCTAACATGAAGGCATCGCACAATAACTTCTCTTTTTCCAATTCTATTGAGTAACGTTAGCGATGCCATGACTAAGTGAAAGCTTTGCCTCGAACACCGAAGTATCCCTGTCGAAGTCTTATTATTGAAGTATTTGACAGATACCAGCATTCCTGCCGTACCTGCTCCAAAATCTCCGTAGTGGTCTTGCAAAATTTTCCGTATCACCTGCGTCAATGTTTTAGGATTAATCAGAGTGCTTGATGATTGATATAAAGAAAGGAGAGCGCTACGAGGAGAGTCACTAAAAGTATCAAACTCTTCCCCATTAGGCTCAGGAGGGTATAGGATATCAAATAGTATATATCTTTGCTTAAGTCTAACCATGCCACTGTATTATTCTACTAGTTAAAGTATCTGATATTGACTGTTAATTGAAATCAATATATGGAGTATTGGATCTTATGCGATGCGGAATATGCAAAAAAAAAATGCATAGTGTTTTGATACTTGCGAAATTCAAGGTCGCACTTAGAGCCACAGCAGAGTAAGTAGAAGCTGAGCAAGAGTAAGAGGAAGCAAAGAAAAAGGAGAGAAGGAAATGGAAGAAGAAGCAGATACTTTTAAGTTACATTATGGTACATTTTATACAACTAGATACTTTTCCGTTATTTCTCTGGCCAACCTAGAATTGCCGTTGATATTGTAAATCAATGTAAGATTGTAAGCAGCTTCCATCAGCAAGTCATAATCAAGATCATCGATCTTGGCTTGATAGTTCAACACTTTCTCGTAAAAGTTTACAGCTAGCGTAGTCAATCCTAGCATATGGAATAACCTTCCTAAATTATACTCTATCTCTTGTAGTTCATATACAGTCAGGTTCTTCAGCCTGTGCTCCTTATACTGTAAGATGTAACTAACCCCCTGTAACAACTGCATGTGCCTATTGCTACTCAATCTTTGCATAGATCTGTGAACATGTGCCAACCCCAAGACTAAGCAAATCATTGGATCTCGATTGTAATCCTTGTAGGCTCGGTTTAAGTACACTATGGATGAGACATAACTTCTACTACCTCCGAGCAAATTAGCATAAACGTAAAGCAATTCAGCATGTTCCCTGTTAGTACTTGGAATGCTCTTTACATCTGCAGTAATAGTGGCCATTCCTGTTATGTTCTTTTGATAAGTCAATATCGAGTCAAAAGCCTTCAATTGTCTTAAAAAGAATTTTTGGTGATTATAGTTAGAAAATGTCTCCCATGATTCAGCACTTGAAGCAAAGCAGCACATAAAGAACTTATAAATAAAAGGCGAAAATTGATTTGCAGAGAGGAAAAACCTAACATAAGTCATCACAGTTGAGTTGACGTCACGCTGAGCTATTCCAAACATTAATCTCACCAACTTCAAAGTCATTTCCTTGTTTTTATCTTGAACAAAGACACTAACATCGGCAGCAACGTGTATAATTTGAATAGCATACTCAAGGTTATCCTCAAACTTAGCTAAAAGCAATGCGTATTGAACAAAAATCTTGAACCATATGTTGTAATCCAAGCCTCTGTAATCTGTTTTGGAGGTCAATACCAGTCTAGAATATTGTGCGCTCTCATTTGACGTAATACCCTCATGTAAATTTAGAACTCTTGCCATTCGTTCATCAATTCCCATTTCTTTCTTTCTCCTATATAACACAATTCCCTTGAATTCTCTATTCTTATCTCTTGGGAAAAAGCTCCGCACGCTCATGAACATATCCACCAATTGCGATGCCAATCTGATCCACGCAGTGATAGCAACTCTTTCTTGAAGAAGACTTGCAGATTCAAGTCTTTCCATTCTGTGATATATTTCCAAGACTTTCCTCTTAGCATTATTTTCAAATTCTATCTTTTCTTCATCACTTAGCTTGATTAATCTATTTCCATACAGTGGTCTAGTCTTGATAAGTGCAAGATCGAGAACAGGTGCTTGCCCATTTTCATTTTCCTGCTGTTGTGGGAGTAATAACAGCAGGGGTCTAGTTCCTTCTCCAGCTTGTTCTTCGCCAACTTCCTCCCCTACTTCCTTCAACAACAATTGTGAAGCTCCGATGAATCCAAGATGAAAATAAACTTCTGCAAGCGCCACTTTGATATCTACATTCTTGGGATCGGCTCCCAATACAGTTTCGTAGGATCTTGCTGCCTCTTGATAGTCACCAATTTCAAGGTTACATTTTCCTAACAATGACACTAATTGTATACCTTCTTCATGATTCTCTGGGTCGCACATGGACAAAAAGGTTAACGCTTCACGGTAGTATCCATTTGACTCTAATAATCTACCAGCATCCCAATACAAATCTTCGATATTATCTTCTTCCTCTTTGAGGTAATTGAAGTGCCTTATGGCCTCATCCTTCTGACCCAATCCTAACCTTAAGGCTCCTAACTTGAATCGAATATCAATAGGCAACTCATATGCTTTGTCCATTGCCTCTTGTACTTGTTCGTCGAAAGTTCTTTTTTCTAAAATTTGAATCCTTCTGGAATCAAATTCCGAATCATCATCAACATCATCCCACCAAACCTCTTGGATTCTGTTTTGTATCCAACGAGCCAGCAACTTCAAGATTCTTATACCGATTTCATATGAATGCTGTGAAGTGTATAATTCAGTTAAAATATTCAACTCAGACCACGAAAACTTCGGCACATTCTTTTTCTCTGATTTGGTCAAATTGTCATAATTTATATTCATATCTAATACTTCCATGTAAAGCTTAATTGCATCGTTAATACGTTTCTGCTCAACATAAACACTGGCCAATTCTTTTATCACCCCTGTGTCTGTTGGATATGCCAAGTGGACCTTTTGGAAGCCTTCCAAAGCACGTCCATACCTTTTCATCTCTTTATACAACTTGGCTCTACCTAAAATAGAATCCATGTCCTTGTGATTACTGACTTGGATGGCCTTACCATAACAAAATAATGCTTGATCTATGTGACCTAATTGGGCACTCAACTGTGCAACACTTGCCCAGAATTCACCATCCTTCTGGTTTATGTTTGCGGCAAGAAACCAGTAATTACAACATTCATTCAACTTCCCCTGCTGCTTGTATATTTCTCCCAACGTCTTGTACGCACTAAAGTTTTTGTTATCCTTCCTAATTACTTCTCGATACAAGTTTAGGGCAACCTGGAAATCATTCCTTACAAAGGCTTCATTGGCCTGTGAGAGCAATCCCCTAACTTCAGGGTCCAATTCCCTCAAATTGCTCCGCATTTGTCTACGTTTCCAGGATGCAGCATTGGTTGACTTCCTTTTCCTATTTTTAGATTTGAAATTCCCTGCTTGACGTAATGCATCTTTAAAGTCAAACTCCTCATCATACTCATCAGAGTTATCCTCATTAAATTCATATTCTCCATCGTCATCGGAAGAAAGGAAAAACGGTTCTTGTCTCTCTTGGTCATCTTCTGATAATTCGATGTTAAGATCATCCAAATCCATGTTATCATCTGCATTTATATCTTCATCTTCATCTGCAAACACATTTCCTGCCAGTTGTGGGGGTGCCAAATCTTTTCCTTTGGAAGAATTTACCTTATCTCCTTCAGGATTTTCAAAAACATTCGAGGACATACTCAATTTGAGAGTATACTGCAATCCGCTTTCAAAATGATATAATACACTTCAATATAATAATATTATCCTGTAATCTAAAGGATAGAGACGTACTCCAATCTTTAAAATTGTTCTATCAAAATGTAAACACATATAGATATAACGGTACTGCATATAATTATGCAGCATAGCATGAATCCTCGAATTTTTCACAGCCATGCTACTCCAGATGACAGAATAGAGTACATGAAGTAAGGGAATATACAAAGTATTTACGATTTGTATCATTCTTCGAAGATGTTGCTTGTTCACTTTACTGCATACGTTGCAGCAGTAGTGGTTTCAACTTGGGCATCGACAATTGATGTCGGTTTAGAGGCATCATGGAAGAGTACGTCATTTCAATTGAACTTATTGGAAAGTGCTGCTCAATTAAATGAGGAACTCTACTTTTCCACTATCGAGTATATTACTGGAATAAACGAAGATGAGGACGCTGATGACTTTGATGAAGACCAAAAAGTGTCAGATAAGATGCTTTTTGATCACGTTAAGTTGAAGTTAGACTCTTCTTCCTTAGCATTTCTTAATTTTTCAACTATCTATAAAGTGAACTCTCCGAGGATCCAGGCTCATTACGATTACTTTTCCAGTAATCCCGAATTACTTGAAAGAGTCAAGTCGGAATGTTCTACTGACTCCTTTGGCAATCGCATATTGACAGAATCTTCTCCAAATCCTGAAGCATTCTTGCTCTTAAATAACAAGATCTACTGCTCTCCAGATGAAGTGTTTGCATTGCAGACCGATTCGGTTAAGCAAGACTCAATTGAATTACTTCCTTTTGACAGAATTTATGGTGCAAATAGTGATTCGCCACTTCTGGTATTATATGGGGACATTGAATCTGAATTTTTTAGGAAGTTGTTGAAGAATATGTTATTGTCCGCCAAGTCAGGAAAGTTAAGATTCATCTGGAGATATATAAGCTCGAAGGACGAAGCTGATCGTCCCTTTGAAACATTGGCAGGTTATGGAATCGACTTGTCGTTAAAAAGAACAGACTATATTGCTATCGATGATAGAGATGGAACAGAACCTACTGGCGAAGCAGAGAAAATACACTTGACGAAAGAACAATCTTCCCAATTAGGAGAAAGCTTAACTCGGAAATTACTTCAAAATCCTTCTTATACCATCCTACGTGAATATTTGGAAAATTTCCCTAGCAGAATATCAGAAATTGCTTATTTGAGCGTGGATAATGATGAAGTTAAGACTAATATCCTTGCTAATGAGAAAATTGGATTGTCATCGGACTCAATTGGGTTATATGTCAATGGAGCTCCAATTCACAGATTGGAACTAGATTCCTTCTCGTTGGTCAAGAAAATTAAAGTAGAACTTGATATAATTAACCAGTTGATGAGTCTTGGTTTCTCCATCAAACAAAGCAAATTGCTAGTATCGAAATTTTCTTTATTGAGTGCAGTAAAACAAGCACAGTACTATCAAGGTAACACAATGATGGGTAATAACGAAAATAGATATAAGTTATATCAACATAAATTTGAATCCAGCTCTAATTTCGGATCAGGTGGAGTGGTATACTTCAATGACATAGAAGAAGATGATGCTTATAGTGATTACCCTGTAGATAGAATTGAGGCATATTCAGGAGAAACTTTCAGAAAGTTGAAGCAAGGACAAATTCCACCATTAAAAGAAAATATTCACGAATTGATTTTTGCCATAGATATACTTGATAAGGAGCATCTCAAGATATTCTTTTCCTTGTCTAAGTTAATCTTGGATAGGTCATTGCCACAACAATTGGCAATTTTGCCATTATCTCTCTCAGCTTCGCAAAGTTCACTTGAAAGAGACTTAATTGAATCTTTCTACTTTGTTACAAGTTCTGGTAGTCCAAAAGAAGGATTGGCATTTTTGTATAAATACCTCGAAAGTAAGTCAGATGAAGAAACTAATGAGTTGATATCAGAGATCAAAGAGAAGATTCCCGAAAGCTTTGAATTCAAGCCTGTTCACAAAACTACGCAAGATGTATTTTCAATCGATCAAGCATCGGTGATTATTAATGGAGTCATAACATCTTTAAGTTCACCAAATTGGCAAAACTTCATTGGAAAGCAAATCGTGCAAGATGTAACAATAATCCAAAAGCAATTAAAATTAAATAATAAGATCTCGCTGTTGAAGTCTCTCTTGTATGATCAAGCTGGAACAAAAAGAAACTCAAGAATTGTTCCTAGTGATTTATCGACCTTGAAGTATAAATTGATAACCGAAGAGCTTTTGAAAGAATCCATACTTATTAAGAGGAAAGACCTTAATGCTTATCGTCAAGTTAAACCATTCTGGTTAATTGGAAATTTCAATAAGTCAAAGCTTCAAAAGCAGTTAATTACTTTTTTGAAATTAATTAAGAAGGATAGAAATGTTCAATTGAGAATAATAAATGTGAGTAATGAGGACATCTTCAGTGGTCTCGATTTGAGTCAGTTAGCAGAGTCAGAAATAGATGATGTGATCTCAAAAATAGAGAGCTTTTCAAAATCTTCCCTATCAGATGAAGTAAACATAGATAAGTCTAAATTGTTGGCAGACAACAAATTTCCACTGTCCCTTTCATTCGTGCTTTACAACTCAAGATTTTTGAGACTTGATGAATTGCTTGATGAAGATGAATTGCTTCAAGTCATGAAATTTGAATCGGTTCAACGAATTGGAATCATTGAAGAATTACCACTTCTGTATTCAAGTGTTTTCGATGGGAAAACTTTAATTGATATTTTCAAAGCTAGTAACACGAAATTTTCAATTTCAGACTGGTTCGACTTAGTGACTTCTATCATTACCAAATCTTTCTTTGTCGATGAGACCTTATATTTGAATGATGTTTCAAGGTATGATTTTAACATGTTGAATCAAGGAAATTCATTAGTAGTGAGCAAGAATACAAACTTGGACCCCAAAGTTGAGATTCTTCTCATCATAGACCCAATTGATGAATTTGCTCAGTTGGCTGTCTCATTGCTAAATTCTGTTTTAGATTTTGAATTTATAAACATCAAGATCTTATTACAACCTAACTTGATTGCAAGAGACGATGAATCAAGAATCAACATCAATAGAATTTTTAGTGGAGTATATCCAAGTTCTGTTGTCACTTTCGAAGATAATGGTAGAGTAAAATCTTTTGAAAAGTCTCCTGTCACCATCCCCAAAGAAACCCTACTCACAAGCGAATTAATAGTACCTTCCAACTGGATAACTGTGATCAAAAGTGAACCAATTGGTGTTGACCTTGACAATATAAAGTTGGCGACCGACGAAAAGAATATTACAGCTAAATACGAATTGAAAAACTTATTAATTGAAGGGTTTGCTAAAGAAACCATAACTGCAAACTCACCTACTGGAATGTGGTTAGAAATTAATAAGTCTACAGGTAAAGATTCGTGGCTGAATAAAGATACAACAGTTATGTCAACTTTAGGCTATTTTCAATTGCAAGGAACTCCAGGGTTGTGGAACTTGAGAATAAAGCCAGAATCAAGCAGTGCTGAATACTATCTGCTTTTATCAGCAAGCCTAAATGCATTTGATTATAATTCCAAACCTGTCACATCTGTTTCGACTCCAATCTTTTCCTTGAGAGGTAGTGATATTAGAGTTAGAGTTACAAAAAACGCGGGATACGAAGATAAAGCGTTGCTTGATGCTCCAGACTCCAATAAGAATGATAAGTTGAAAAAGAAGAAGAAAAGTGGATTCTTCAGTAGTCTGAATAAAGATGAAGTAGAAAAGGTTGCTGATATCAATATCTTTTCAATTGTGAGCGGCCATTTGTACGAAAGATTTTTAAGTATCATGACAGCTTCAGTTAGGGCACACACTGACCAGACAGTTAAATTCTGGATCATTGAAAATTACATTTCTCTGAACTTTAAAAGCTTACTTCCATATTTATCCCATAAGTATGGGTTTGAGTACGAGCTTATTACGTATAAGTGGCCAAAGTGGTTGCGTCAACAAAGAGAAAAACAGAGGACAATTTGGGGTTACAAAATTTTATTCCTAGATGTAATATTCCCACAAGAACTTGATAAGGTTATATTCGTCGACGCTGATCAAATAGTAAGAACAGATATGAAGGAATTGGTAGATGAAGATCTTGATGGCAAAGTTTATGGATTCACACCAATGTGTGAATCCCGAGAAGAGATGGAAGGTTTTAGATTCTGGAAACAGGGCTACTGGAAGAAAGTACTTGGTGATCAATTGAAGTATCATATAAGTGCACTTTTTGTCGTGGACTTGAAGGAGTTTAAAAAGAGCCAAGCTGGTAACAAATTGAGGTCACATTATCAGAAGCTTTCCTCAGATCTGAGTTCATTGGCTAATTTGGATCAAGATTTGCCCAACAACTTACAGAGGATGATTCCTATCCACAGCCTTAGCCAAGATTGGTTATGGTGTGAAACATGGTGTGCTGATGAAGGTATCAAGAGGGCGAAGACCATTGATTTGTGCAACAATCCATTGACCAAGGAACCCAAGTTGGAGAGAGCGAAGAGACAAATCCCAGAATGGGTAAAATACGACGACGAAGTTAGTGCATTGGTAGAAAAGATGAGAGAAGATATGAAAGAGCAAGAATTGAAAGAGAAGTTGGAGCAAGAAGAGAGAAAAAGGAAGGAGGACGAGAGAAGGGATCAAGCTAGTGATGACACCGATGCCAATAATGAAATAGACAACCTATTTTCCTATGAGGACGACGATGATGGCTACTACGATGAGTTGTAGAGACACCACTTACGGCTGGAGATGTCATGGTTTTCAATAATGACATAGACAAGCTTCACTTCTACGACGACGGCTACTACGACGAGTTGCTGCGAAACCACTTACGGACAAGTGCAAGATTATTGGGGCAGGGAAGGAACATGAAGAGGTTGCACTGAGAAAATATTTTTTAACTAAAAAAAAAAAAAAAAATGAAAGAAATGAAAAATATTCGGCGGAGAACTGTCAAACTTGTACTGGCTTCACAAAATATTTGATATTCAGGCAGCAGAAAAAGGTACGACGAAAATGACGAAAGGCAAGAGCTCTTCTCCTAGATCGTTAGCTCACTCTTCTGAATAGAAACAAATATTAAATAAACATTAAAACAAATACTACAACCGTTTAACATTTTTATTGTAGTTTAATCTCCTCGTATAGACTTTATAGGTATATTTTAAGCCTAAAATAAAAAAAACTCATTGTAGCCTTCTACCCACTACCTCCTATCCACTGCTACCTATTCGCTACCAACACCGCCTACCCAACACGGCCCCATTGACTTCTCCTAACTTTCTTTCTCTGCATATTCGTCACCGGTTCCGCTCTCGTTTCCCTCCCAACCATGCGTATCCACGTTTATCTGCACGTGACCCATACATTCATGAGTCACATGTAAATTTCACTGCAGAAAAATTGGGTGATGGGCTCCAAAGCTTAAGTTGGTGGAGAGGTCTCGGACAGATCAAGAAGAAAAAACCAAATAGAGATATCGTAGGTTGACTAAATAACATCTACCATAGCCAGATCGCATTATATTGATAGCAGTATGAGGATTTCGGAAAAATTGCAACAAGCTCACGCTGTAAGTAACCCACCACCTGCGACATTCTCGTTCGAGTTCTTTGTGCCCAAGACTTCTCAAGGTGTACAAAATCTATACGACAGAATGGATAGAATGTACGATTTGAATCCAATTTTTATTGATATCACCTGGAATGCCGGTGGTCGTTCCTCCAGCTTGACTAACGAGATGGTCTACACTGCTCAATCAGCACTTGGATTAGAGACCTGTATGCACTTGACGTGCACGAATATGGCCGTGGAGTTGATTGATGAAGCCCTCGCGAAGGCGTACGAATCGGGATGCCAAAACATTTTGGCTCTTCGTGGTGATCCACCATTAGACGGTAGTGATTCCACTGGAGACTTCAAGTATGCCAAGGACTTGATCTCCTACATCAGACAGAAGTACGGTAACCATTTTAATATCGGAGTTGCTGCGTACCCTGAGGGTCACCCAGAGGAGAATGACGACGATCAAGTGTTGAAGTACTTGAAAGAAAAATGTGACGTTGGTGCAGACTTCATTATCACCCAAATGTTCTATGATGTTGATAACTTCATTTCTTGGTGTGGAAAGTTGCGTAAGATCGGTATTAATATCCCTATCATCCCTGGTATTATGCCAATATCCACGTATGCTGCGTTCATAAGAAGATGCAAGTGGTCGGAAATCAAGATCCCTCAACATTTCCTTGACGCCTTGGAACCAATAAAAGATGATGACTACCTTGTCAGAGACAAAGGTACTGAGTTGGTTAGCGAAATGTGTCAAAAGTTAATTGATTCTGGATTTGTAAACCACTTACACTTCTACACCATGAACTTGGAAAGAGCTACTATTATGATTTTGGAGAACTTGAACCTCATTGAACCTGCCAAGCTGCACGAGGTCATCGGAGGTTCTTTATTACCTTGGAGAAAGTCATTGCACCCACAAAGAACTAAGGAAACGGTTAGACCAATTTTCTGGCAAAACAGAAAGCACTCGTACGTCTCTAGAACTGCCACTTGGGATGAATTCCCCAACGGTAGATGGGGTGATTCTAGATCTCCAGCCTTTGGTGATATTGACTTGTCTGCTACTGACTTGTTGAGACAGTCCCCAAAGAAGGCGTTTGACTTATGGGGGACACCTCAGACTGTGCAAGAATTATCACAAATAGTTGTATCCTACCTTAAGGGTGATTTAAGCTCCCTTCCTTGGTCTGATGGTCCAATCGGTGATGAATCCCAAGTTATGGTTGATAACTTAATAAAATTAAACCAAAAGGGTTTCATTACTATGAACTCACAACCAGCTATAAATGCCGTCAAGTCTAAGGATAAGACTTACGGTTGGGGCCCAAAGGTTGGTTACGTATACCAAAAGCAATATTTAGAGTTTTTCTGCCATCAATCTTTGATTCCAACTTTATTACAGAAAATTGATGAGTACAACAATAAAAATGATGCTAACTCTTCCATCTTAACCTACTATGCCGTTAACAAAGAAGGAGAGTTGTCAACTAACACTAAGGAGGATGACATCAACGCCGTCACATGGGGTGTGTTCCCTGGTGAAGAAATCTTACAGCCGACTATTGTAGAGAAGACTTCATTCTTAGCTTGGAAAGACGAGGTTTACCGTTTGATTTCTGAGTGGTCTAAGATCGTTCAAAGTGATGTAGTTAAGAAGACCGGTGCCAAGGAAGAAGAACTCTCACAATTTGCCAGTCTTATGAGATCCTTCGGAGACGAGTATGTTCTTTGCAATTTAGTTAACAATAACTTTATTGATGGAAATGGGTTCATTTTCGAGCTTTTAAGCAATTTGACATCTTAAAGGCGTGGGAGACGATGAATAAGGAGGGAGGGAGAAAAGAAAGAGTGAGAGAAGGGAGAATAACAACAATATGAAAGCTTTCAATTCAACAGTATGATAGTTTTCAAAAGGAATACTTTCAACAATGTATATCCTTTTAAATAAAATGAGTGATTATCCAAACTCCAATGAAAATTTACGACTATTAACACCACATTCAACAGCATATTTGCATATTTATTATTCACATTATAACAAAACAGAATTTCATTTCAACATTATCTTTATATTACTGTTTTCCTGTCGCAAACAAAACATCTTTTGTAGCATCCTCAACGGTATGGTTATATAACTTTTAAAAAAAGTACATATTTTTGTAATTAAATTTTAACAATTGATTCTAATTGAGATAGATGTAGATGGTCGTATTATCCAATGGTGTATTGTAAATGTTATATGTATTGTATCTATTGTATGTACTAAACGTATTATATGTGTAAAGCCTATTTAAGGAAAGTTAAGAAAATAAACCATTTGTTGATATGTAAACAAAAGAGGTGAGGATGAAGCGATAGAAATTTGAAGGAAGTGGAGCGATTGAAGAAGGGATATCATGAAGCTAAGGATTGTTTAGACGAAAGGTAAAGAAAGTAAAACTAATGCTATAAGTGAATTGTAAGGAGAAATTGCATGAGCAGAATTTTCAGCCGTTGAAATTGCAATAGCAGAAGTTGATAAAGACGTAGTATAGGATGTGGCACCAATTGATGAAGATTCAGTGAAGGCGCATGCAGATCCTGAACAAATAACAGTAGAAAGGGTGGTGGTTGAATCAGTAGCTTCAGACGTGGAAGTTGGTGAAATGGTTGAAGTTTCAGTTGTCTCAGTAACGGTGACTGAAGAAACGGTAGTTGAGGTTTCAGCAGCTGTAGTTCCTGTTACCAGTGTTTCTGTAGATGAGTTTGGAGAAATCGCTTCAGTAGGAGATGATGAATACGCATTAGTAGCAGATCCAACACTTTCGCTCAGTGAAACTATAGGTGTCGATGGAGCACTATATGACGACTCAACTGTATCTGAAACAGTTGTTGGTGTAGCGCTTGAAAGTGTGGATGTAGACGACTCAGTTGTTTCAACTATTGAGCTGGAGCTTGTTGCGCTAGTGGAAGGTACAATGGTGCTTGAATCTCCACTGAGTGGACAGTATGTTGTATAAATCGTAGTAATATCATTTACTGTCGTTGTAACGACAGTAACACCAGTTGTGACAGGAATTGTTGAACACAGGTGATCGGAACATGATGTAACTGTGATAACTGTTGTTTCGTATGACGTAGTTGTTTCAGTATTAGTATTTTCAGGCAGTGTAGATGTCAAAGTACTTGAAAGGATTTGAGGGCTTGCAGAAGAAGTACTCGAAGAATGGGAGCTTTCTGGCGTACTACTGGCAGCAACAGAGGTACGACTTGAAATTATTGACAGATGGGAACTTGAGGGAGTCAAGAAACTAGATGAACCTACCAAAGAACTGGACGTAGTGGAAGAGCTTGACTCACTTGATGGAAGTGATGAGCTAGACAGACAAGTGGAACATATCAATGAAGTACTCAAGGAACTGCTCAAGGTACTACTTGAGGAAGTACTTAAAGTGTTTGATGTGCTAACAGTACTTGATGAGCTAGAAACACTTGATGAACTAAAAGTACTAGTGGAACTAGAGGTACTCAAGGAACTACTCAAAGTACTACTTGATAAAACACTTGAACTGCTTAAGGAACTAGCTGTACTTGATGAACTGGAAGCACTCGAGGAGCTACTTAAAGTACTACTTGAGGAAGTACTTAAAGTAGTTAATAAACTAGAAGAACTGCTTGGAGTAGCTGATGAACCAGAAGAACTGCTCAAAGTACTTGATGAACCAGAAGAACTGCTCAAAGTACTTGATGAACTGGAAGTACTTGAGGAACCACTCGAAGAACTGCTTGGAGTAGCTGATGAACCAGAAGAACTGCTCAAAGTACTTGATGAACTGGAAGTACTTGAGGAGCTACTCGAAGAGCTGCTTAAAGTACTAGATGTACTAGACGTAGTCGAAGAACTGCTTAAAGTGCTTGATGGACTAGAAGAACTACTCAAAGTACTTGATGAACTTGTAGAACTAACAGTACTTGATGAACTAAGAGTACTTGATGAACTAGAAGCACTCGAAGAACTGCTCAAAATACTTGAACTAGAAGTACTTGATGAACCAGGAGTACTTGATGAGCCAGGAGAACTTGATGAGCTACTCACAAGAATAGATGAGCTGGACACACTTGAAGAACTGCTTACGGTACTTGATGAACTAGGAGTAGTTATTGTACAAGGAGTACTTGATGAGCCAGGAGTACTTGATGAGCTACTCACAGTAATAGATGAACTAGACACACTCGAAGAACTGTTTAAGGTACTTGATGAACTAGGAGTAGTTGTCGTGCAAGGAGTACTTGATGAACTAGAAGCAGTTGTTGTACAAGGAGTACTTGATGAACTAAGACTTGTAGAGCTGGAGCTACTCAAAGTGCTTGACGAACAAGGAGAACTGGAGGAGCCAGTCAAGTAACTGGAAGTGGTTCCAGCTGAGCTGACCAGTGATGAAGAGGTAGTGCATTTGGAAGTAGTCGTAGTAGTACACTTAGTAGTACTGTGCTCGTTCTTGTTAGGAGTAGTCTTAGTAGTACACTTGGAAGTAGTGTCCTTGGTAGGAGTAGTCTCAGTAGTGCACTTGGTAGTGGTGTGCTCGTTCTTGTTAGGAGTAGTCGTAGTAGTGCACTTGGTAGTAGTAGTCTGCTCGTTTTTGTTTGGAGTAGTCGTAGTAGTACACTTAGTCGTAGTCTGCTCGTTCTTGTTAGGAGTCTTAGTAGTACACTTAGAAGTAGTGTCCTTGGTAGGAGTAGTCTTAGTAGTGCACTTAGTAGTAGTATGCTCGTTCTTGTCTGGAGTAGTCGTAGTAGTGCACTTGGTAGTGGTGTGCTCGTTCTTGTTAGGAGTAGTCGTAGTAGTGCACTTGGTAGTAGTAGTCTGCT